>CAUYRH010083164.1:0-14231 GCA_963574655.1 Perodicticus potto | reverse complement strand
CTTCTAACCTTGACAGGGCCCTGGAGCCCACACTTTATCCCATGTCTTCTGACTTCTCAGGGAGAAAAGCATTTTATGGAGAGCAATGACCCAAAGGTGAATGGTGGGTTTTGGGGGGTGAGGAGGAGGAGAATGAACCTATCATTGAAGAAATCGGACTGAGAATCCAAACTTCTTTTTTAGGCCAGTGTTATTTCTATTCCTCTATGCTGCCTCCAGCATAGAAAATAATATTTAAAAATCAATCAAAGAAAAGACCCATATTGCTTGTGTAATGATTATGAGCAATGTGATTGATATTATTTACTCTAGCTAGATTAAAATGTTCCCTAGGAAAAAAAATCTATAAAGACAACATGAGCCATTGGAGAAAGCTATGTGCAGCCCTCCAGATAGTGAAATGGATATTATAAATTATTTCTGTTTCTGTGGAGAGAGTGAGTCTCTTTCTTATCAATTTAGCAAGCGTAGAAAACAACAGAATCACAAGGATTCATCAGATCAGACAAAATTCACCTGGTTCCAGCTTTTCATCCCACTCTACTCCCCCTTCCCCACACCCTTCCTAAGTGCTTTCTTTCCAGAGACCACTAAACCAAGCCTAAATTGAAGATATTCAGGGAAATAACTGGAAAAGGAAAACAAAGCTAGTTTTCCTAATGCTAACAAAACCCATGTCTTCTGACTTCAAACAAATAATAATAATTTAAAAACCCCCAAAACTCTATAGGAATCTGACATCATTACAAGGCTTCCCCTAAGATCACAGTTGTCAAATACTTGAGAGATTTTTTTCACATTTATTTCCAATTATGTAACTTGCAGAAACCCTTTCTTTAGGCTCCTGATGGTCCATCCATCTCCATTTTCCTTAACCATCAAACCCAAACCTTCTTTCCCACCGAGGGATGATTTCATAGATTTCCATCAGACTTCGAGTGGGTACGTCATCTCCCCTCCTCTCCCCTGTGGTAGACGTGACTGTGTTTGGTGACACAACACTGAAACAGGTCTTTCCAGACCTTGGGTTCAGACAGACCTGGGTTCCAAGACTGAATTTACCTTGATGTCCTGTGGGTCCTTGGGCAACTCATTTCATTTCTGTGAGCCTCAGTTTTCCCACCCGCAAAGAAGGTAGCAGTGTTTCATGCCCCATCAGATTAATAAAAATACTAAATTAGGTCTCATTTACAGGCCAGCACCTGATACATAGGCAATCAGTGTTAATTATCTTCATTACTTTAAGTTACACATTCACTGCATTCATTAACACATCTGTATCCAGAACGGTTTTAGTGAGGAAAGAAATGCAGAAGAATATGGTTGAAGTTAATGCAATCCTAAGAAATTGCTGCTGTAAACCTGGATTCTTGGATTTTATTCAAAATACCCAAAAGGAAGAAATTTCTTACTTTGGGAGAAACTTTATTATCCATCAATAAGGCAAATAGGGCTTATCCTATTTGCCAGTAATTACAACACTTATTCTCTTTGTAAATCATTAAGTTCTACTGCTGAAAGTCACAATGAAATGATCTTTAACTCAGAAGCAGAAGAAAATAATAAAATTCTTACAAAAATTAAAGAGACCCCCTTCTCTTCTGCAAAGCAGTGCGTGACTACAAAATAAGACTATGTCCCTGTAGTAGGTACAGTTGTCATTGCTGTGGGAAGAGGGCTTGAACCAGTCAAGAGTGGTCCTGGCGGGGAGGTGAGTTGGTGGAGGTGAGAACACAGCAGATGGGTGATATCTTCTTCCAAACTGTATCCAGAACTGTACAAACTGTACCTTCCTCTTTCTTTCTAAGGTAGGCCCAACCTAGGGACGTTTATTTTCTCAGCTTTAAAAATGTCCACAGAGAAATTCATGCAAGAACTTGCATGATGCTTGTATAGAGTGAGGTTAGGACATTTTTTAAATCCCTAGAATGGGTCAGGGCCAGGTGAAATCTGTGTGGTTTAGCTTGTCATTAGGGTCTTTCATGGGCAGATTTGCTAGAACAGTGGTTCTCAACCTTCCTATGAAGGAAAACTTCCATGAGGAACTTTAATACAGTTCCACATGTTGTGGTGACCCCCAACCTTGAAATTATTTTCATTGAGCAATGAAATAATTGAAGGTAGAGAACCAGTGTGCTAGAAGATATTCTGAGATGAGTTCTCTTGCCCCTGCAGTGGGTTGCCTAAGTCTAAATTTATGGCCTGGAGGCAACCTGTTTGGGTTTGAATCCCAGTTCCTGCTTCTTACTGGATTTTGGTTTTTAGAACAGAAACTCCTGCTTTTTTTAAGCTCCTGCTATCTCAGTCTTACATTTGATAGCAGGCCTTTGTGTTAACACTTCACGAGGTGACAAGCAATGGCCAATGCATTTGGCTGTTATCATTGCTCAGTATCCATAGTCACTCGGTCTCAGATTTGGGACTCACACCCACGCTGGCCATGGATATACTGGTGCCTTCGGGCCAGGCTCCCTCCACCCCCTCTCGGCCGTACCTCCCACCACCCAGATGCTGCAGTCCCACATTTTCCAACCCATCTCAGCTAATGAGTAGTTTAGAAAGTGAAGCTCTTATCTGTTGTTATACTTTTTCTAATTTCTCCTTCTTTACAGGGGAGCCAGAGAGGCAGTGGAGGTCAGGGTGGGACATGTAAAAGGTGGCCAGGAAGGGAGGGCTCTGTGTGGCATGGTAGGGGATCATCTCCAGAGAGGAACTGCAGAGCTTAGCAGGAGCGCAAGATAGGGCATTTGGATTTTACACTGAACACAATAGGAAACCATGGAAGGGAGTCAGCAAGAAAATAACATGAAATTCATGATGTGGGAAGATTTCTTTGGTGTTAACGCCCAGAACGAGTGGAAAGGAGAAGAAGGCCGTGTGGGCCTGGAAGCAGGGGTGGAAGTGAGGAAGCTGCTGCAATGAGAAGTGCCGGGCCTCCCGATTCCTGGGAGGAATGGGAGCAGAGGCGATGGGAGAAGTGGACACGGTTGAGAATAGTTACAAGGCAGACACCATAGAGGATCGGACAAGTAAACGCAAAACTTGGAAACACAGGCAAATTATCAGGAACTGTGACAGCATCAAGATCTGCAGTGTCCACCTCTGTTCCCTAGCACAGTGGAGATGCCCACACCCTCCTAAGGAAGGAGCCCGTGTGCCTTGACTTCCATTATATTTTGGAGGCTTACCAGCCTCTTCTGATAAAATGCTTGTACCTTCAATTTATTAATTTTTTACTCCTGGAAGCCATTCTGATTTATTGACGCAGCTCTGCCTGGCTCTGCAGAGCTGTATTTGTATTAGTTTCCCAGTGCAGGGCTTAGAGGTTACCATACTTTCCTCATTTCCAAGCTATCAGGAGGCACTGTTGCAGGTTTCCTGCCCATCCTCTCTGCATTGTCTGGGTTTCCTGGACACCTTGAGAAGTTACAGACTCATCCCTGGTCCATGACTAATGCTTGAAATATCCTTGTGCAAGGTCCACCCTGCCCAGTGTCCTCACCGTACAGGCCCCGCAACATGACAGATAAATGTGGAAATTGGTTGGGGCAGGGGAAATCTGAAAAGTTAAATGATGTCACAGGTGATGTGAACAGTTAGTGGCAAGGCCAGTGTTCAAATGTCAAAGCCTTTGCTTGTTCTATCATCCTTTAGACTAGTCTCCTAGTACATCAGTTGGATGAAAGCTCTGCACTTACGACACTCACATTATGTATGCAAACATGCACTGTGTATGTCTCACACGCATGTGCACACATACACACATACATCCACATACTTAAGTCAGTAGACTGTGAAAGCAAAGACCATATTTGCCCTTATCTCCTTCACTGCTGTTCCCTAAGCACTCGGCACAAAGCCTGGAATGAATATTTCGAAATGAAGTAGAATATGACAGATTATATCTTCCACACTCCATGGAAGGTCATCTCTATCCAAAAGGAAATCACGTGACAAACACATGGACAACAAGTGCCTTGGCTGGGGTCCGCAGCGATGCCAGTGCCCCTCTGCTGGGAAAATAGGCTTTTCACAGCAACATGTGTGCCTTCCCATCCTGTTCCTCCTGTGTTGCCCTGCGTGGGGTGGGCCTAAAATCAGTGGCTCATGAATCTGCTTGACTTAATTTATCTCCCTCCACAAGTCCCTAAACCCCTAGGCCTGACCTCCTGGTTCTGAATCACAGACAATCTGCTATGCTCCACACAACCTTTTTTATTTCTGTCTCCCAATTATAATGGGAAGAGGTTATAGGCCCTTAGCTGTCATTCACTCTGTGACAACGCTCTGCCAGGCTCCTGCCTGTCAGTCACCTCCCACAGCCAGGGATGTTTATCAGCCTGGATTCCTAAAAGGTTACAGAGACTAGGAACAGGAAATGTCTGTTTACTTCAACCACAGTGAGAACTGCGTCTGGTGCAGTTACAATTTGAGACACCTAAACCCAAATGCAGAGATCTTAGGAAATCTTGAGAAGCACTTCATGCTGAAAGAAATTGAATGAAAGGGGGTCATTGATAAGGGAGAGGGGCCTGTTGAGAGGTTCCTTGGATGAGATTCATAGTCCCGAGTTCATGGTCATGTGACCACTTAAATGCCACGGAGAGCAGACCGACATCAGCAGAGAGATCAGGGATTAGAAGTTCTCCTCTGACATTCTCCTTAGGTACATTCAGCAAGAACCTTAGCGCCTCTTTTGCTCTGATTCCATTTACTAAATGAAGCTTGGAAGGGTATGGGGAGCATGTGAGAAGTTGGCTAATGGGAAAAGTACAATTAGAGAGAATAAGATCCAATGTTCAATATCAGAGTAGGTGACCATAGTTATCAATAACGTATTTTATATGTTAAAATAGCTACAAAAGAGGGCTTTAAAATGTTCCCAACACATAGAAGTGATAAATACACCAGAGGATGGAGATCCTACATATCCTAACTTGGTCATTACCCATTCTATGCACATAACAAAATAGTATGTGGACCTTATTAATGTGTACAAATATCATTTGCATCAATAAAAAACAGGGGATTTGTATACCAGATCTCTGAAGTTCCAGCCAGGTCTGCCTTGGATTTCAAAGGACCCACAGGCATGATCAAAAGAAAATATGTCCTCCTGTGGTGGTGGGAGAATCAGGCCTTAGTGTGGAGAATGTGGGGAGGCTGAGGCACAGGTGTAGGATGATAGAAGGGCTTGATTTGGGTGTAAGCTCCCAATGAAGCCTTTCATCACACACAGGGCTATGGACTAAAAAATCTGGATGAAAGATCCTATTTCTCCACAGTCCAATTGCTGCTTTTGTCAGAAGGATCAGATGAAAACCAAGCAATAGTCTGTCACCCAGAGTGGAGGCCACTATTGCCTTCGGTGAGAGCTGCCAGCACAGCCAGATGAATTGCTGCTCTCCCATCTGTGGTTCTGGGGAGAGTTGATAATGCATTTTCTCAAAGTAGAGGCCAGATAAGGAGGAGGACTTGTATTCAGGAACAGATCATTTAAATGTATGTTTGGAACTGAATGTTTGTGCCTGGCTCTCGTATCTACATGTGGAAATCCCAACCTTCAGTGTGATGGAGTGTGTAGTTGTGGCCTTTGAGGGGTGGCTAAGTCATGAAGGTGGAGCCCACATGCATGGAATTAGTGCCCTTACATAATAAAAGAGACTCCAAAGATCTCCTTCACCCCTTCTGCCATGCATGGGTGCAGTGAAAAGATGGTCAATTATGAATCAAGAAGTTGGCCCTCATCAGATACTGAATCTGCTGAAGCTTTCTAGATCAAGGATTTTCCAGATTCTAAAACTGTGAGAAATAAGTTTCTACAGTTATAATCCACCCAATCTATGGTGTTTTTGTTATAGTAGCGTAAATAGACTAAAGCACATCTTGAACTTACAGCTGCCTTCAGGAATTATTATACCATTTATCTTATAGCATGAGACCCTTATGATGGTGTATTTCCATGTCTTACCTCCTAAACTTTAGAATTTTACTTATACTTAGGTTATAAATTTCAAATATACTGTTATTCTTTATGGTTTATCTTTTTTTTTGGTAGAGATAGGGCTTCACTATGTTGCCTAGGCTGGTCTTAAAGTACTGGTCTCAAACACTCCCCCAGCCTTGGTCTTTCCAAAGTGCCAGGTTTATAGGCATGAACCACCACCCCTGGCCTGAAAAATGCTATTTACATTTTACTCACATAGTTATCATTTCTGGTGCTTTTTACTCCTTTATGCAGAACCAGATTTCCATTTGGTGCCATTTTCCTTTTGTTCAAAAGACTTAATTTAATGTTTCTTGTATTATATGTGTGCTGGGGTTTAGTTCCTTCAGCTTTTGAATACTTGAATTCTTTATTTTGCATCTGTCTTTGAAAGTATTTGCATTGGATAGAGAATTTCAGGTTTTTCTTTGGAATTTAAATGATAATTGCTCAACTGTCTTCCAACTTGCATTGTTTCCAATAAGCAATCAGCTGTCGTGTTTATTTTGTTTGTCTGGGATGGTTTTCTTCAAGCATCGTGTAATTTGGATTGTTTCCTGGCTAGGGCTCTCACCTGGGTTGGAGTTATGACCAATGTCTCCTGAGAAAATATCTTAATGATCACTCTAACTATAGGGTAAGAAGGCTGGAATCTTAATGATCACTCTAACTATAGGGTGAGAAGCTGGAATCTGGTTGTTATATTTCATTCTATCCTAACTCTAGAGAGAAGACAGTTGTAGTCTAGAGTCCCCATAGGCTTAGTAGAAAACTTCAATTACTCAAAGCCTTTTATTTGATTGCCTTAGGAATACCTACCTTGTGCATTTCTCTATGACAGATATCAGCTTCCTGTTTGCTGCATGCCGGGTTGGGAGTGGGGCAGGAAATGCCATATGACCTTGTTTGTAGTTGTACCATATACTGACCTTCAAATGTCCCTTCCATTTTTTACTTAACTTTTAATGCTTTCCCCTCAACCCCAACACATATGCTGACTCTGAACCCAGTGCCTCTCTGGACCTTGGCTGCTACTTCCTCAGGGCTCTCTCACTATGTACCTTATGCTGCTGCATTCTCCACTCATTTTATCAGTCAGCCCACTCCTATCTTTGATTTTCATGCAGAATTTTCACAACTATATATCAATGGAATTTCTATCTCCCACTTTCTTCTCTTTGTCACTATTGGTTTATTTTGTTCTTTTTCTTTTTTTAATTCAGTGGTATCTCAGGAAGAAGAAGGTAAATCCATATGCCTAGTATTTCACCTGAAGCTCAGACATCTCTAGAACCCTTCTTTTCTCTTTCTTCTTCAAATGAGTAAATATATTTTAAAGGAATTATGAGTGAGATCATACTTGTGGTGCATATGTGAAGGGTCAGGAGAAAACTTCTAAATACGGATCAAAATTGTTTTCACATAGTAAATGAGAAAGCCCGGCTATTTTTAAAGACAGGGCTCTCTAGCTCAGGCTGGTCTTGAGCCTGTGAGCTCAGGCAATCCACCTACCTCGGCCTCCCATAGTGCTAGGATAACAGGTGTGAGCCACTGTGAGGGCTAATTTTTTTTTTTTTGAGACAGTCTTTCTTTGTTACCCCTCTCCCCTCCGTAGAGCTCTGTGGTATCACAGCTCACAGCAAATGCAGACTCTTGGGCTCAAGTGATTCTCTTGCCTCAGGCTCCCAAGAAGCTGAGATTACAGTCGCCCACCACAACACCTGGCTATATTTTTAGAAATGGGGTCTCCCTCTGGCTCAGGCTGGTCTCAAACTTAGAAGCTCTGGCGATCTGCCTGCCTCGGCCTCCTAGAGTTCTGGGATTATAGGTGAGAGCCACCTCGACCGGCCCAGGATATCCTTTTAATATCCACCCAGCAGACTGTGTTAACTGAGACCGTGGGCAGTGTTGGGCCCCACAACCCTGCCCATTCCCATTACTTCAAGGATCAGAAATCTCTCCTCAGAAAGGGTAGAGGTTAGCTCTTAGGATGCCCCGTAACATTTCCCATTGGAACAGGGATTTAGTGGAGCACTGGGTGGAAATCAGAGTAGTGCACCTCCTTGGTGTTTGGGTGATAGTCCTCATGGTGACTGCAGGTACAGAGGTATGGCTTTATGGCCACTGAGTACAAGTAGAATTAGGGTAAACTGAGGACTCACCTCTGCCAGAGCAGGGACATTGGCCCTAGAAGAATATGGGGTGAATGGGACTGGCCCGAGGAGGATGCCTCTCTATGGACTTTTTCTTGCAGATTTTCGCCAGGATGAGCTTCCAGACACCTCCCAGACTCTTGGAACTGGCAGGGAAGAGCCTGCTGAGGGATGAGGCTTTGGCCATCCCCGCTCTGGAGGAGCTGCCAAGGGAGCTCTTCCCACCACTGTTCATGGAGGCCTTCACCGGGGGATGCAGCAAGACCCTGACGGCGATGGTGCAGGCCTGGCCCTTTACCTGTCTCCCTCTGGGGTCCCTGACGCAGACACTTGACCTGGAGACCTTAAGAGCTGTGCTGGATGGGCTTGATTTGCTGCTTGCCCAGAAGGTTCACCCCAGTAGGTGGAAGCTGCAAGTGCTCGATTTACGGGATGTTGATGGGAACTTCTGGAGCATATGGTCTGGGTGGCCTGTGAGATCCCCAGAAGCTTGGAGTCAGAGGCAAACAGTGGAGGACTGTCCAGGGCTGGGCAGGCAGCAGTCACTGAAGGTGTTCATGGAGGGCCTTTGCACCAAGGACTGGAAGCTAAATGAGTGTCTCACCTTTATCTTTAAATGGGCCCAACAGAGGAAGCACTTAATACACCTGTGCTGTAAGAATGTGGTGATTTATGAGATGTCCATCTACACTCTCAGAAAGTTCCTAGAAAGGCTGGACCTGAACTGTATCCAGGACGTGACAATGTGTAACCACTGGGGACTATACCAACTAATCGGCTTTGTCCCTTACCTGGCCCAGATGAAGAGTCTTCGTAAACTCCACTTCTCTTGGCCAAGGACTGATAGAGTTGTTGCCGAATTTCCCTCTATGTCCCTCAGCTTCCGGCCGCTGATGTATATTGACCCCATCCTCATGAATCACCTATATCGGTTAATCAGTTGCCTTGTGACCCCGTTGGAGTCCCTTGCCATAACGGGGTACTGGTTTTCAGAGCCGGAAATGGAGGATGTGTTCCTGTGTCCGAGCATGAGGCAGCTAAGGGAGCTGAACCTGACTGGGGTCACACTGAGTGGTCTCAATCCTGAGCCCCTCAAAATGCTACTAGAGAACATCGCGGCCACCCTGCACATCCTGCTCTTAAAGGACTGTTGGGTCACAGACGCCCAGCTCAGTGTCATCCTGCCTGCCTTGAGCCACTGCCACCAGCTCACAGTCTTCGACTTCCGTGGGAACCAAATCTCCAGGGTCTCCCTGGAGAACCTGCTGCGCCGCACCACCGGGCTGTGCAAGTTAAGCCTGGAAGTCTATCCCGTTCCTCGGGAGTGCTATAGTTATGATTTTAAAGATATATACTGGGAGAGATTTCTCCAGCTTAGGCCTGAGCTGATAGAGACACTGAGGGACTTGAGAGAGCCCAAGAGGATCATATTCACCACTATCCCTTGCTCTTACTGTGGTAAGAGGGCGTCCTATGACCTAGAGCCCAGGGCATGCAACTGTGGGAAATTTTAAAGTTATATGAGGGGATGGTGGTAAAGGATGAGTCAGAAATAAAGGGAATGTTGATATTAAAAAAATTGTTTTTTCATCAGTGGTTATGTCGAATGGGAAAACAAATTCTTTTTTTGGTAGGGAATAGGATCTTGCTATTTTGCCCAGGCTGGTCTACTTAATTATTGATCAATTAATAGAAACTTGTTGCAGCCTTTTTGTTCTTATCATAGTTAGTACTACCTGTTTGTGCATAATATTCTAATTTTTTCTAATATTGTCTTAGGATATATTCCAAATAAAGTGAAACTCCTAGGTCAAAGTGGATGAACACTGTAAGACTCTTGATTTCTCTTTTTGAAAGATTGTACAACTAACTACCAGTAATATCTGAGAATGCCACTCTGAAGACATTCTTAAGTGAGTCACCTCTCCCACCGCCCCCACCCCAAATACATTTTGTTCATTAGTAACAGATTGCCTTTCTGGGCTACTAAAAGAGGAAAGAAGGGGAAGCGCCTATGGCTCAGTGAGTAGAGCACCAGACCCATATACCGAAGGTGGCCAGTTCAAACCCGGCCCTGGCCCACCTGCAACAAAATAGCCAGATGGCTATTGTGGTGGGCTCCTGTGGACCCAGCTACTCGGGAGGCTGAGGCAGGAGAATTGCCTAAGCCCAAGAGCTGGAGGTTGCTGTGAGCAGCGAGGCCACAGCGCTCTACCAAGGATAACAAAGTGAAGACTCTCTAAAAAAAAAAAGAGGAAAGAAGATATTCTCTGAGATCTCCAGGATGTTGTGTTAGAGCTCAATCTATCTTTGGGTGGAGAACAGAGTCTGGCTGAAGAAAAGCTCCAGCTAGTACCAGGAAGCTAGAATATTTGTTTTTGTTTTTGTTTTTTTTGAGACAGAGCCTCAAGCCGTCACCCTGGATAGAGTGCTATGGCATCACAGCTCACAGCAACCTCCAACTTCTGGGCTCAAGCGAGTCTCTTGCCTCCGCCTCCCAAGTAGCTGGGACCACAGGCGCCCGCCACAACGCCCAGCCATTTTTTGATTGCAGCTGTCATTGTTGTTTGGCGGGCCCAGGCTGGATTCGAACCCACCAGCTCAGGTGTATGTGGCTGGCGCCCTAGCCCGTTGAGCCACAGGCGCCGAGCCTAGAATATTTGTTTTTGTTTTTGAGACAGAGTCTTAAGCTGTCACCCTGGGTAGAGTGCTATGACCTCATCATAGCTCACAGCAACCTTCAACTCTTGGGCTCAAGTGATTCTCTTGCCTCAGTTTTTTTTATTTTTAGTAGAGATGGAGGTCTTGCTTTTTGCTCAGGCTGGTCTCAAACCTGTGAGCTCAGGCAATCCCAAGTGCTGGGATTACAGGCGTGTGCCACCACTGGTCTCAAACTCAAGAGATCGTCTTTCCTCGGCCTCTCCCAGAGTGCTAGTATTACAGGCATGAGCTACCACACCTATCCTTTGTCCAGGCTTATGTGAAGAATTTCCCTCCAGGCCTTCCTTGCCCTCTAAGGCAGCCCTGAGGATTCCTGAGCTACTGACATCAATATTTATGCCCATTGACTTTTCATTTTCTCCTTCTCTTTTACCACTGGATTCTGTTTGTGACAGTGTCCCTACCATGAACAGACAGCCTTTACATCACCCCTTCTGTCATGATGCAGCCCCTGGCTGGGGGCTGATCCCTCCCCAGGTGGCTGATTCGGCAATGAGAGGGGAAGTTGTTTGTTTTTTTTTTGTTTTTTTGACACTAAGTCTTACTATGTTGCTCTCAGTAGAGTGCCGCAGTGTCACAGCTCACAGCAACCTCCAGCTCTTGAGCTTAGATGATTCTCTTGCCTCAGCCTCCCGAGTAGCTGGGACTACAGGCACCTGCCACAACACCCAGCTATTTTTTGGTTGTAGTTGTCATTGTCGTTTTGCAGGCCCAGGCTGGGTTAGAACCCACCAACCCTGGTGTATGCGGCTGGCACCCTAGCTGCTGAGCTACAGACACCGAGCAGAGAGAAATATTTTTTATTATACTTCAAGGATTTGCTTCCCACTGCATTCCTGCTACTTAACTAGATAATTAAGTCAAGAAGAAGAAGAAAAAAAAAAATCTATAAATTTGTTTGGTATGCCTTGTTTTATAGAAATGAGTGTTGTTACATCTTTCTCTGAAATCCTTAGGGGTTTTAATTGGTGTCTCTTGAGCTCACATCCAGACCACTGGAATTTAATTTCTCTCACCCAAGGATAACAATTCATCTGTTATTAAGATAACAGTACATTTCCAAGCCTGCTTGTTTCTGGGCGAAGGGAAGGTGATCTTGAGTCACAAGTGCTATGAAGAATGTTGGCCATGTGCCCTAGAAAGGAAGAACCTCAGCTGCAATGGTCAGTCATGCTAATCCTGTTCGTGTTCAGCACAGGTGGAAACATCTTGGTGATACCCTAGTCTCAGGAGCAGTGTCAACTCAAAAGTTTATTATTTGGTCAGTTTTATTAACACCCGGAAGACAGGGGGGGTTTTTGTTGTGGTTGCAGTTTGGCCGGGGCTGGGTTTGAACCCGCCGCCCTCGGTACATGGAGCTAGCACCCTACCCACTGAGCACAGGCGCCACCCTGAAGACAGGGTTTTGATGGAGCAAGCATAAAACAAAGTAAAGCAAATCAAGGCCGGGCATGTTGGCTCACGCCTGTAATCCTAGAACTTTGGGAGGCTGAGGCGGGTCGATTGCTTGAGCTCAGGAGTTTGAGGCCAGCCTGAGCAAGAGTATGACCCCCTCTCTACAAGAAAAGAGAAAAATTAACTGGCATACTGGCAGGTGCCTGTAGTCTCAGCTATTTGGGAGGCTGCGGGAGGAGGATCACTTGAGGCCAGGAGTTTGGGGTTGGTGCGAGCTATAATGATGCTGTTGCACTCCAGCCAGGGGACAGAGCAAGACTGTAGCAAAAGAAAAAAAGGAAGGCAAGAAAGAGAGAGATTTAAATGCATGATATACATGATAGATGCAACAATCTACAGAGAATCAGCTTGGTGCTTGTTTTCACCACAGAGGATGCCTTAAGAGGAATGAAAGGCATCTTTCTCCTCTCAGTATGGTATGCAGGCCTCTATTCTGATTTCTGGGAAGTCTACGTCCAGAAGGAGGTGAGGCATCATTTGAGTAATCTACCAGCAAGGTTAGGTTTTTTTTTTTTTTTTTTTGAGACAAAGCCTCAAGCTGTCACCCTGGGTACAGTGCCATGGCATCATAGCTCATGCAACCTCCAACTCCTGGGCTCAAGTGATTCTCCTGCCTCAGCCTCCCAAGTAGCTGGGACTACAGGTGCCTGCCACAATGCCCAGCAGTTTTTTTGGTTGCAGCTGTCCGGGCTGGATTCGAACCCGCCAGCTCAGGTGTACATGGTTGGTGCCTTAGCTGCCTTAGCCACAGGCGCCAAGCCACAAGGTTAGCTTTTGACCTCTAAGAAAGGGGTAGGATGTTCAGGGGGCTGGATGGGGGAGAGCAGCCACACCCTAGGTTAGGCTCAAGGACTGGGAAGAACTAGGTTGGCAGAGGCCTTGGGGACTAGGGGAGAGTGACTGGCTGGGGTAAGACTCCACAGGGGACTCCTCAAGCTCTCAGCAGATAGCTGAACCAGGAGGTTGCAGGATCCCATGGAACAGAAACGGCCAGAGAGATGGTGGCACCAACATCCCGGCTGGCAAAGCAGACCAAACAGGGCCTCTTCCTGCTGGAGGACTGGGAGTGTGGGGACCCTTTCTAGGCACTCAGGATTGAGTGGTGATCCAAGGGAGTGGAACCCATCTTTGGAGTAGTTGATGTTGGACTTCCATCAAATCCAGATAGGTGGACTTGAGAGGGTTTTAATTAAAGCCCCAAACATTATTTTAACAGTAATATAATTTTCACTATCATTGTTCCTGAACACTTTGTACCAACTACCTGTGTAGGGTACTCCGACCGGATGCATGTCTGAGAAGGGAGTGCTTCCTGGAGGAGGCACACTTCAGCTGAGACCTAGATAAGCGAGGCAGGTCAAGGCTGGGTGGGAGTTGGGGAAGAGGTATTTAGGAGAGAAGCAGCAGCAGCGTAATTAAAGGGTGGGAGAGGAAGACAGCTGTGTGCTCAGAGCAAGTGCAGCTGAGGTGTGGTCCTGCTGGTGCAGTGTGGCTGGAAGACAGGAGGGTGGGGCGAGAGGAGTCTGCATTCCACACCCCTCGGGGTGGAGGTAGGTCAGGGAACCTGGGACTGCTCCCAGACCATTTCTCCTCCTTCTTGCAAACCCCAGCTCCTCAAAATATAACCATGCGACTCTGGCAGCTGTCACACCTTGTTACCAGAGAGCACTAAACACGATCTCTTCTTCCCTCCAGCTAGACGAACTCCCATTTTGTTTAGCAAATCTACCCTTCTTCATACAGATGTGTGCTTGGTTAAGCCAACTATGATTTTTTTTTTTTTTTTTTTTTTTTTTTTTGAGACAGAGCCTCAAGCTATCACCCTGGATAGGGTGCCGTGGCATCACAGCTCACAGCAACCTCCAATTCCTGGGCTCAAGCGAGTCTCCTGCCTCTGCCTCCCAAGTAGCTGGGAC
>CAUYRH010083163.1:0-13947 GCA_963574655.1 Perodicticus potto | reverse complement strand
GTGGCATCACAGCTCACAGCAACCTCCAATTCCTGGGCTCAAGCGAGTCTCTTGCCTCTGCCTCTCAAGCAGCTGGGACTACAGGCGCCTGCCAGGCCATATTTTGGTTGCCCGGTCATTGTCGCTTGGCGGGCCCGGGCTGGATTCGAACCCGCCAGCTCAGGTATATGTGAGCCTGTTGAGCCATAGGTGCCGATCCTATTGTGCTGATTTTAGCGTGAACATGTTTTTGATTCATTTGGGTTAAAACCAAGGAGCACAATTTCTGGATGGTTGTATAGTAAGAGTATGGTTAGTTTTGCAGGTTTTGGTTTTTGGCTGGGGCTGAGTTTGAACCCGCCACCTCTGGTATATGGAGCCAGCGCCCTACTCCTTTGAGCCACAGGCCGCCACCCTTTTTTTATTTTATTTTTTTGCAGTTCAGAGTATGCTTAGGTTTGATTTGGGTTTTTTTGAGACAAGGTCTTGCAACATCACCTATGCTGGAGTACAGTGGCATAATCATAGCTTACTGCAACCTCAAACTCAGAGGCTCAAGTGATCCTTCTGCCTTGGCCTCCCAAAGTGCTCAGATTACAGGTGTGACCCACTTTTATAAGGTCATTAGAGCCCTTATGACCTGATTAGCTCTCCAAAGGCTCCACCTCCTAATACAATCACCTTGGGGTTTAAGATTTCAACGTAGGAATTTTGGCGGGGGTGGGGTGGGACACAAACATTCTGATCATGGTGTAACTATCTCCATAATAAATTTCAGTGACCCCTAATTATACATATATATATATATATTTTTTTTTTTTTTTGAAAGAGAGTCTCATTCTGTCGCCCTGAGTAGAGTGTAGTTTGGCCTCATAGTTCAAACTCAAGCAATCCTCTTGCCTCAGCCTCCCAAATAGCTAAGACTATAGGTGCCTGCCATGATGCCCAGCTAATTTTCCTTTTTATTTTATTTTTTAAATTGTATTTATTTATTTATTTTATTTTCTCTATACATGTGCATATGTTTATTTGGTTTCTACTTTTTGCCTTCACAAAATTAAAGAGGCTTAAAATTTAATAACAACAACAATGTTTAAGATAAGGACTAGAAACAAAAACCTCGTAAAGAACAAATGAAGAATAAATGAAGATAAATACATTCAGAAAAGAAATCAGATGATTGTTGCAACGAAATATTGAGCAATAATAATAATAATGATAATGCAAAAAAAGTAACATTCACATTGTCAGATAAATATATGTCTATCATAGAATGCTTTGACTCTGAGGTTCAGTATGGAGTCATCAGTTAACTTTTTTTTCCCAAAGTCTCAAAAACTATGGAATATTCATTTTTATAAATAAAAATAAAAGATAATTTCAAAAAAGAGACCATGTCAAATCCTATAGACAATAGAAAAAGAAGAAATACTTCAAAATCATTCTACTTCATCTGGATATACCTGATATTAAAATTGGAAAAAAAATATTATTATAAAGGGAAATTACAAACATATTTCACTTATAAATGAGGATGCAATATCTTAAACAACATATTAACAAGTATAATTCAAAATTATTTTTGTTTACTTATTTTGAGACACAGTCTCACTTCATTGCCCTCAGTGGAGTGTTCTGGCATCATAGCTCAGCAATTTCAGACTCTTGGGCTCAAGAGATCGTCTTTCCTTAGCTTCCTGAGTAGCTAGGACTACAGGCACCTGCCAAAACACCCAGCTGTTCTTAGAGATGGGGTCTTGCTCTTGCTCAGGCTGGTTTCAAACTCCTGAGCTCAAGCAATCTACCTGCCTTGGCCTCCCATAGTGCTAAGATTACAGGCATGAGCCACCATGCCCAGACCCATATATGATTTTTATAATCTCCCTCTTGTGTTTTAGATTTCAGGGCATTAGGGGTTGATAATCTTTCTGAGTTGTTTCCCAGAAATGATGGAATTTCTGGAAGACAAAGGAGTAGCAACTCTGAAGGCCCCTGGGTAGTCTTTTTTTTTTTTTTTTTTGAGACAGAGCCTCAAGCTGTCATCCTGAGTTGAGTGCTATGGCATCACAGCTCACAGCAACCTCCAATTCCTGGGCTCAAGCGAGTCTCCTGCCTCTGCCTTCCAAGTAGCTGGGACTACAGGTGCCCGCCACAACGCCCGGCCATTTTTTTGGTTGCAGCCATTATTGTTGTTTGGCGGGCTTGGGCTGGATTTGAACCCTCCAGCTCAGGTGTACGTGGCTGGCGCCTTAGCCCGTTGAGCCACAGGCGCTAAGCCTGGGTAGACTTCTTGATGTCAAGACTCACTATCACCCACAACCTGCCCCAATGCCTGTGCTCCTTCTTTAAAAGCCCAGGGTCTCCATTAGAGAGATAGATTTGAACCAAATTCCCCATCCTCCTGACTTATTCTGTAATAAAAAATTTCTTTCTCCCTTGGCAATATTCATTGTCTTAGCAATTGGATCTTTGTGCAGTGAATAACTTGGCCTAGGCTGAAACCCCCTTGCTATTTCAATGACCACAGTGCTAATCTTTTTCTTTTTCTTTCTCTCCATATATGAGTTGTTCAAAGCTAATATTACAGTAATATTTAGGTAATAGAATGACAATATGATATAATTTGATGAGTACTTAATATAGACAGTGATATAATGATTGTTGGGACTGTGTATTTCCTTATTTTAGAGAGAGGGTTCTACAAGTAGAACTTTTCTACTTGTAAGAAAGATAGTTACACTTTTTTAGGAGGAAATACAGAGTTGCTTCATTGTTGTATGGAAGCTGAGTCAAGGGATCAACTGTGCCAGTTATCAATTTGTGGTTGCTCAGTAACAAATCCACCTTTGGTTGTGCTCTGTGGAGAGTAACCTTGTAAATATTTTTTCTTTTCCAGCTGACATAGTCAGTAGAGGGAGCTGGAAGGACACTGTAGGAGGCAGGTCCTTGACTCTAGTGTGGTTCCACTAGGCTCCAGCATTGTGGGCTCCTGCAGTGTGAGCAGCTTTCTTCAGTGCCTGAGGCCTCCAATGCATGGTCACCAGCAATATGCAATGGGCTACCTGCAATGGCTACCCTGGGCACCCCCTGGGTGGATTTGCAACAGGAGTCCAGGCACAATACATTCCTGTGAACTCCCCACACACCCCAAGTGTAAAATTTCCAGCAAGTTCCACCAATGCAGTACCTCAGTGAGCCACAGCTACGTCCTCTCCAATAAGGTCCAGACTTCAGCCCTGGTGGGAGGGAGAAGGGAGTTCTTCCTTTGTTATGCCCAGGAGTTCCCCCAAAGACCACACCACCAGACAAATCGAATTAAAGAGGAGTCCTTTTATTGTAGAGCTGGCCGGTGACTGCCCCAGTGTCCCAACATGGGGTTTCTGAGTGCAGCCCCAAGTTGACTGAAGCTCTGACTTTTATAAAGCAAAACCTTTCCAGGGGACAAGCATGCATAGTTACAGAAGTGGAAAACAGAAATCATGAGGATAAGGCTGCTTAGTCAATTTATAATGCTATGATCATGAGCGCACTTAGTAATTCTTTTCACAAAACAAATATAATTTACAATGTTCTAAGGTAGTTTAGGGAGGGGGACTCACAGGTGGGGGTCGTAAGCAGCATGATTACAAAAAAAAACAATACTCACCCAGGATAATCACAAGTGCAGACAGTAACCTACATCACTAACAATCCTAGTTAAATGCATTCACAGTGGCTTGGCGCTTGTGGCTCGACGGGCTAAGGCGCCAGCCACTTGCACCTGAGCTGGCGGGTTCAAATCTAGCCTGGGCCCGCCAAACAACAATGACAGCTGCAACCAAAAAATGGCCGGGTATTGTGGCCGGCACCTATAGTCCCAGCTACTTGGGAGGCGGAGGCAAGAGACTCCCTTGAGCCCAGGAATTGGAGGTTGCTGTGAGCTGTGATGCCAGAGCACTCTATCCAGGGTGACAGCTTGAGGCTCTGTCTCAAAAAAAAAAAAAAAAATGCATTCACAGTTATGCAATGGGAGGGCAAACAAAAGGAACTAGTTTCAAAGGTAATGGAATATCACAGAAAAGGAGTAAACAGTAAAGTGGAGTCAAACTTGCTTTCTTAACATCTCCATATCATATACAGATGGCATGAAGACCACCTTAACATAATCACGAGCGTTGTTGTTACAAAAATAGTGACTTTCTACACAATACTAATAATTCTAACAGTTCTAACCAAGTACACTTAAAATACAATACAATGGGTGGGGAGGCAAGCAGCACCATTTTTTTTTAATGCAATAAAATATAGCAAAACAACAGAATGGAAAGAGGCTCACTTTGCCGTCCCACTGATTCTCAGGAAAAGGAATTATACCAAAATGGAGTTAGGCTTGCTTTTCTTTCACCTTAACACCTTCAGTGCCTGTCTCTGCCCTGTGCAATAGTGGCCCTTCCTTAACATCATCTAGCCCTTATTCTTCAGCATTCTCTTTTTCTTATTAGCCCATCCCTCAGCATTCCAACTCCTGCTACAGTAAATATTTCTTTATATTAAACTTTCCCTGTGCAGATTACTGTGTGGTTTCTGTCTCCCGATTGGACTCTGACTGATATAGTGGAGAATGGCAAGATGGTTGGCTGGTGAAGAAGGATGAAGAACCTCAAATGAGAGCAGGTTTTGTCTTGCAATCAAGGGATGCTTTGGCAATCAGTGACCTGGGAGTCAAAGCTCTTTTAGAAAACAATACTGATAATAAAACAACACATATTGAGCCCTGAGCACTTTATATATCATTTGATTCCTCCAGCAGCCCTATGAGATAGTACCATTGCTGCTAATCTTATTGTACTAATGAAAGAGCTGGGGCTCGGCGCCTGTGGCTCAATGGGCTAAGGCGCCAGTCACGGTACACCTGAGCTGGCGGGTTCAAATCCAGCCCGGGCCTGCCAAACAATAATGACGGCTGCAATCACAAAATGGCCGGGTGTTATGGCGGGCACCTGTAGTCCCAGCTACTTGGGAGGCAGAGGCAGGAGACTCGCTTGAGTCCAGGAATTGGAGGTTGCTGTGAGCTGTGATGCCACGGCACTCTATCCAGGGTGACAGCTTGAGGCTCTGTCTCAAAAAAAGAAAGAGCTGGGATATCACATAGGTGGTGAGTGATGAGATCCAGTTCCAACTACTACCTAACAAGCTATCCTGGAGTCTGTGGGTCTGGATGTTTTAAATGTACTCAGGATTTTGCTTTTATTCAGGAATGGTGATGCCAATAGCTCAGGAGATTACTGCCATTGCAAATGTAGTTTCTTAATGCAGAAAACATCTTTGAACTCTTACCTTTATATATTGACATAATGATTTCTGTAAAATGGGAGTTCTAAAAATAGAGTTGCAGAACGAAAAGGTAAATGGGTACATAATTGCAAAAGATATAGCCAGATTACTTTCACAGATTATAGTTACTGTGATTGGGTAGAGTTTTAAGACGGCCTCTCATCCCACTGTGTAACACCCTGCATAAGCCTCACCACTATGGGCATGATAAATCACCTGACTATGTTCTGTTGCGTGACCTTAATATAGGGACATTATCCAGGTAGGCCTTACCTAACCAGATGATTCCCTTAAAAGCAGAGTTTTCTCCAGCTGATCACAGAAAAGGAAGTCAGAGATTCAAACATTATATAGCAATAGAAAATATAGTAAGAATTCACCCTCCCAACAGCATTGTATGAAGTATTTTCCCACCATTTCCAAATGTTTACTATATTTTTAGTTTGGTAAGTAATAAAAGAATATATAATTTTTAAAAAAGGGTGGTGCCTGTGACTCAAAGGAGTAAGGCACCGGCCCCATATGCTGGAGGTAGAGGGTTCAAACCTAGTCCTGGCCAAAAACTGCAAAAAAAAAAGAAAGCTGGACATGATTGCTCATGCCGGTAATCCTAGTGAGGGGGAGCCTCAGGGAAACTTGCCCTTTTCCCCTAGGCTGGTTCGCTGAAAAGACCAACTCACAGTTATGTAGATTAATAAGAGAAAGATTTATTTCCAAATACCATGCTCATGGGGGGCACCACAAGAATGATTTCCCAAAGTTTCAGTGATAGTGGCTTTTTTTTCTTTTTTTTTTTGAGACAGAGCCTCAAGCTGTCGCCCTGGGTAGAGGGCTGTGACATCACAGCTCACAGCAACCTCCAATTCCTGGGCTCAAGCGAGTCTCTTGCCTCCGCCTCCCAAGTAGCTGGGACCACAGGCACCCGCCACAACGCCCAGCCATTTTTTGGTTGCAGCCGACATTGTTGTTTGGTGGGCCCAGGCTGGATTTGAACCTGCCAGCTCAGGTGTACATGGCTGGTGCCTTAGCCTGCTGAGCCACAGGCGCCGAGCTGATAGTGGCTTTTAAAGATGCCTTTTAGAAGGAAGAGGGGAGAGAAACTGGAAAGTATATGTGCAACAAGTGGTTGCTAAGGGGGGGATGGGTAGATGGAGGGAAACAGATTGATTAGTAAATTAACCTGAGAGACAGCTATTGTGCTTCAAATGACCTTAGGGCCAGGTGATAAGGAGTCCCGAAGCCCCTTTTCTGATTCTAAATCAGGTTACTCAGGTTTTATGGAGGAGAAGCCAGTGCTTTCTAATCAAAAATAGCATTTTCACTGAAAATATTCTGTTTTTTTTGCGGGTTTTGACCAGGGCTGGGTTTGAACCCACCACCTCCGGCATATGGGGCCGGCACCCTACACCTTTGAGCCACAGGCACCACCCTGAAAATATTCTTTATACCAAGGAATCATATTTTGGGGTGAAATTTACTTAGCTCCTTCACTAGCACTTTGGGAGGCCCAGGTGGATGGATTGCTTGAGCTCATTTGGACAAGTCTGAGTAACGACAAGACCCCATCTCTACTAAAAATAGAAAAACTAGGCAGGTGTCATGGTGGGAACCTGTGGTCCCAGATAATTGGGAGACAGAGACAAGAGGATCATGTGGATACCAGGAGTTTAAGGTTGCTGTGATCTATGACACCATGGCATTCTACCCAGGGTGACAGAGTGTCACTCTGTGGAAGGAATGAAGGAAGAGAATGAGGGAGAAAGAAAAGAAGAGAGAGAAAGAAAGAAAAAAAGAAACAAAAATATAGTTTGTTACTTACAGTTCCCAAGAAGAGTGGGCACACTACGCCATGTGGTGACACGCGAAGTACCAGGTCAACCAGACAGTAGAAGAAGCAAGGGGAAAGCATGGACACAAGCCTATATTGTGCATTTTGGGGGAAGCCATGGGCGAGGCAGAGTAAGCAGGCCAGGCAGGTTTAGGACTGGCTGATTTGAATAATTCTGGTGGGCTCTAAGGGGCTCTGGGGCATAAGGACAGTCTCTACATATCTAATACCTGGATCTGGGATGACTGGGGCAAAGAAATATTGCCTCCCAGAGTGTAAGAGCCAGATAGAGGAGGTGATTCAGAGTATGGTTAGCTGGCATGTCGAAGGCTCGCTTCTAGAGATAGTTGTTTACTGTCTCTAGGAATTAGCTAGCTAATTCCGGGCGCAAACCCTGATCTGGTTTGAATGCTGGCTGGGAAATGATGCTGAAAATAACTAATTCAACACAAGTTTTAAAGAAAAACAAATTTGAGAATGCCTACAGCTGGCTTACACTAACTCAGGCTGGGTAGACTGAGATAATCCAGCACTTTCCTGGCCTCTTCAGAAGGTTTTTACAGTTTTTAATAAAGATAGGGTTGAAAGTGAGAGAGGATACCCAAGAAGGGCGAGGTCTAAGAGAACAGGTCTTTTCAGGGAGACCACAAGGATACACCTGCAGGGTCCTCTCCATAGTGACTCAGCTGTTGGGAATTTGTAAACTTAACTTGGAAATTTTCACTTCTGTGAAATCCTGTAGTTCTGTGGGGGCTGGAATAGCATCTCCCGCTTAATTCAAACTGGCCAATGGAAAAGGTGCCTGTGGGTTGGAACTTTTTGACTGTAGACAAAAAGGGAAAGACCAAGCCAGTTGTGGAGCGTGGCCATTTGGAATTCTTCTATGCCTTAAGCTCCCAACTGGTAAATCAAGCCCCTCCTCTTATAGACATGTGTTTAGGTAATCTTTCTCTCCATTGGGCCTTGTCTTCCTGCAACAAAAGAATCCCAAGATCCCAGGAAAACTGAATAGAGAGAAAGTCAGGGGTAAGTGGTGGGGGTGGGGGTGGGGTGGGAAACAGCCAGTGGTGTATGTAAATAGAGGGAAAGGGAAAAGCCAATTCTTTTCAGGTAAGGGAATAAACCAGGTTTTCTATTTTAACTACTTATTTGAAGAGTTTAATCCCTCCCATCTGTTGACTCTCAAATGCATGGGCCTAGCCAGGGGTCCTCAAACTATGGCCCGCTGGCCACATGTAGGAGTGTGAATTATATTTGTTCTCGTTTTGTTTTTTACTTCAAAATGAGATATGTGGGCTCAGCGCCTGTGGCTCAACGGGCTAAGGTGCCAGCCACGTACACCTGAGCTGGCAGGTTCGAATCCAGCCCAGGCCTGCCAAACAACAATGACGGCTGCAACCAAAAAATGGCCGGGTGTTGTGGCGGGCGCCTGTAGTCCCCAGCTACTTGGGAGGCAGAGGCAGGAGACTCGCTTGAGCCCAGGAATTGGAGGTTGCTGTGAGCTGTGATGCCACGGCACTCTATCCAGGGTGACAGCTTGAGGGTCTGTCTCAAAAAAAAAAAATAAATAAGATATGTGCAGTGTGCATAGGAATTTGTTCATAGTTTTTTTTTTTTTTTAACTATAGTTGGCCTTCCAATGGTCTGAGGGACAGTGAATTGGTCCCCTGTTTAAAAAGTTTGAGGATGCCTGGCCTAGACTGTCCTGACCAGGTGGGTGGGTGCCTCCAGATTCTTCTCTTCTTTTGTGGTTATAAAGAACCCCCAGAAATTGCCCACTTATAGGCTGCTTCTCCCTGGTTACCTCAGAATCGAAGCAGGGCACGCTACTGAGAAGTCAACCTATCTACCTCCCACAATTCCTGACTATCCAGAGCAGTCTCTCCTCTGGTTTGCAAGGCCTTCAAGACGTCAAAACATTGTAAAATATAGAAAGTAAAAACTGTGGTTAATACACAGGGATTCAGACACAGAAAAGTAGGAGTAGCTTGTTTTCTCCTCTACAATGTCAGGACTTCAGCTGGAAAGTCTTGAATGCTGAAGTTGACTTGACAGCTAGACTGGAATCATTTGAAAGCTCATTTCTTATACATGTGGTGCCTGGGCTGGAGAAACTTAAACAGTAGTAACTCCTGACTGCAGTGCTTCAGTGGCTTCTCAGTGTGGTGGTCTCAGAGCAGCCAGACTTCTTCCATGTTGGTTCAGGCCCCCAAGTGTGAGTGCTAGCAAACAAGGCAGAAGCTGTACTGCCTTTTTTAACATAATAATAAGTCATACAGCATTATTTGTGTCACTCCATTAGTTATAGTTGAGTCACAAACCTGCCCAGATTCAAGGGAAGAGGACATAAATCCAAATTTGATGGGAAGAGGGTCAAAGAATTTGCAGCTGTTTTAAAAAAAACCATCACAGAGGGCGGTGCCTGTGGCTCAGTAAGTAGGATGCCGGCCTCATATACCGAGGATGGCGGGTTCAAACCCGGCCCCGGCTGAACTGAAATAAAAAAATAGCCGGGCGTTGTGGCAGGCGCCTGTAGTCCCAGCTACTCGGGAGGCCGAGGCAAGAGAATCACCTAAGCCCAGGAGTTGGAGGTTTTTGTGAACTGTGTGACATCACGGCACTCTATCGAGGGTGATAAAGTGAGACTCTGTCTCTACAAAAAAAAAATCACAGAGCGGAACTAGGATTCAGACACGGACAGTTTGGCTCCAGATCCTATTTGCACAGAAATCCATTTAGGTTAGTTCAAGAAGTTACTGTAGTGCTATAGGGTGTTCATAGAAATGAAGTTCAGCTGAATGACCTGGAACCAGTCATAGGCAGCTGTTCTCCGTTCCTCTATCTCTGGTCTTTCTCTGTTTGAGGGGGTTAATATTATCTGTCAACTTGACTGGGCCACAGGGTGCCTAGATATTTAGTCAAACATCATTCTGGGTGTGTCTCTGAGGGTGTTTTTGGGTGAGATCTTGTAGAGATTTTTCCCAACTTTGGTTTTCTCTCTGCTGCCAAGAAATAACCCCCCTTACCTACACAGATAGAGTGGAACACTGCTACCATGGTCCAAAAGGATCAAAGGTCTCAGAGGCCACTAGAGACCCAAGTAGCCAACAGTATGGCATTTATGAATCAAGAGATGCAACAGTGGGCTCGGTGTCTGTGGCTCAACGGGCTAAGGCGCCAGCCACATACACCTGAGCTAGCAGGTTCAAATCCAGCTCGGGGTCCGCCAAACAACAATGATGGCTGCAACCAAAAAATGGCTGGGTGTTGTGGTGGGTGCCTGTAGTCCCAGCTACTTGGGAGGCAGAGGCAGGAGACTCGCCTGAGCCCAGGAATTGGAGGTTGTTGTGAGCTGTGATGCCACAGCACTCTATCCAGGGTGACAGCTTGAGGCTCTGTCTCAAAAAAAAAAAAAAAAAGAAAGAAAGAGATGCAACAGTGGAGTTGAAAGGCTTGGGAGGCCTGCCTCCCCCATAACAGCCTTCTCTCCCCACCCACAGATCCTGTTCGAATGGTGGCTCTAGGTGGGCATGTTCATACTATGAAGCCCAGCCCCTACGCCATGACTCCACTTCAGACCAAAGCTGGGCCCATGAGATAGATTCCTTTGCCTGGAGTTTGGGGACAAGGCAGCATGAGCATCTATCCTAGTTATGTCTGCTCCCCCTGTTCTCAATCTCACGGGGTCAACACAGAGAGGCTCACATGGATGTTACACATGCAGTGACTTTGTGAAACAGCTGAGAAGCAGTGAACTTGGGGGAACCCACCACTGTTGCCAGCACCACCATTTTTGTTGTAAGCAAGCCTGTTCCTTAGGAGAAGATGGTCCCTCATCTTTCCAGGTTCCTGGCTGCTGACATAACCCTGAGGAATGGTTGGGGAAAGACTGATCATGGTCTTACGTTCACGACACACCCAGCGATAACATCCAGGGATGCTCAGGCCACAAGGTGGACTGTCGTGCTCAACACCACCTGTCTCTTATCTCTGCTTGTTGAAATTCTATTCAGCCTCAAATGACACCTTGTGCTGGAAGATTTCCCAGCCCTCCTTTACATATGCTCTCCTTCCCTTCGTATTTCCCTTATAACTCTCGCCTAGGCTTTCATGCCTTCATTTTGTGTCTATAACGGTCCCTCTCTCCCCTGCTAGCAGAGTCCAGGCATGTGGAGAGATTTTCATTAGGCACTCGTTACTCCCGTTTTCCGCACGCACCCAGGCTGTTTGCATCCAGCAGGTGCTTAAACCATATTTGTTGAGTTGGACCGAATCAAGATCTCTCTGGATGGTTATGCTTTTCCAGAGAGTCTGCTGGACTGCACCTTGGAATGTGAAAACATTCCAGCATTCCAGAGGCTAAAAATACCGCCCCAAAGCCACTGCGTGGTGCTTCCTTGTAAGGAGTGAGACAAGATTTCTGAGGCTGAAAGTTTATGCCCACCAGGTGGCGCCCCGATCCTCTGTCTCTTGAAGGCCTTTTTTAGAAGACGGAACGATCCTTTTCCCTCCCCCACCTCTCGGTTTGTTGGCTTAGGTCCCCCGCTGACAGAAGTCTTGTCATCAGTCCAGCACCTAGATTCAGCCCCTAGCTGCCTGTCTGAGGTAGCCCTACTTAAGGGCATCTGCAGGGCACTGAGCATGTCCCTCCAGCGGGTGCCAAGGGAGGAATGCCGAGCTGAAACTGCAATCAGAAGACTCAGGTTTGAGTCCCAACAATGACACAACTTATCTTTCTGTGGGCAAGTCACTTAACCTCTCTGGGTCTTCCTGCCAGAGCAGTTGAGAATAAAATGTGGGAAATTATATAAAGGCACTTTGAATGCGGATGTGGAGTCAGTTTCACCAGGGCTGGTGTTTATACTGTCACCACCAGCTCTGTGGACATGGTCAACTTCAACCCTTGTCTAAGCCCTCA
Organism: Perodicticus potto; assembly: GCA_963574655.1. NCBI lineage: Eukaryota > Metazoa > Chordata > Mammalia > Primates > Lorisidae > Perodicticus > Perodicticus potto. The sequence continues at coordinate 1,909 of CAUYRH010083163.1, read as the reverse complement.
TTTCCCCATCAGCAAATGAAAGCTAATAATAATCGTTTCATGGGATTGGTGTAAAGATCAAGTAGAACAAAAAATATAAAGTGCCCATCAGCTGGGTACAGTGGCTCACACCTGTAATCCTAGCACTCTGGAAGGCCGAGGTGGGTGGATTGCTTGAGCTCATTAGTTCCACACCAGCCTGAGCAAGAGCGAGACCCTGTCTCTAAAAATAGCTGGGTGTTGTGGTGGGCGCCTGTAGTCCCAGTTACTTGGGAAGCTGAGGCAAGAGGATTGCTTGAGCCCAAGAGTTTGAGGTTGCTGTGAGCTATGACGCCATGGCATTCTGCTGGGTTGACAAAGTGAGACTCTGTCTCTAAATAAATAAAGTGCCCATGATCACACCTAGCATATATGGTAGTAAGAATTTAATTAGGCTCGGTGCCTGTGGCTCAATGGGCTAAGGTGCCAGCCACGTGTACCTGAGCTGGCGGGTTCGAATCCAGCCTGGGTCCGCCAAACAACAATGATGGCTGCAACCAAAAAATGGCCGGGTGTTGTGGTGGGCGCCTGTAGTCCCAGCTAATTGGGAGGCAGAGGCAAGAGACTTGCTTGAGCCCAGGAATTGGAGGTTGCTGTGAGCTGTGATGCCATGGCACTTTATCCAGGTTGACAGCTTAAAGCTCTGTCTCAAAAAAAAAAAAAAGAATTTAATAAGGCAGTGCGTGTGGCTCAAAGGAGTAGGGTGCCGGCCTCATATACTGGAGGTGGCAGGTTCAAACCTGGCCCCAGACAAAAACTGCAAAAAAAAAAAAAAAAAAAAAAAAACAATAAAAATCACATGGTGAGGCATGGTGGCTCACAGCTATAATCCTACCACTCTGGGAAGCTGAGGCAGGTAGATTGCTTGAGCTCAGGAGTTCCAGACTAGCCTGAGCAAGAGCGAAACCCCGTTTCTAAAAATAGCTGGACATTGTGTCTAGTAGGCCTGTAGTCCCAGGTACTTAAGAGGCTTTAGCAAAAGTATCACTTCATCCCAAGAGTTTGAGTTACTGTAAGCTATGACTTACAGTAGCTACCAAGGCAACAAAGTGAAACTCTGTCTCCCGCACAAAATAAAATAAATAAAAATCACATATTTATTGTGAATCCCTGGCCAGCCCTTGATAGGGCTCATTATCTATTTACTGGATAAAATACTTTTGTTGTTGTTGTTGTTGCAGTTGTCATTGCTGTTTAGCTGGCTCAGGCCAGGCTCAAACCCACCCGCTGGGTGTATGTGGCCAGCGCTCTACCCACTGAGCTACAGGCGCTGTCTGGATAAAATACTTTTACAGAGGAGAAAACTGAGGCACAAAGAGGTCAAGTAACCCTCTCCTCCTGTGCCTAAGTCCTGGCACTGGGGAGTAGCAAAGCAGTGATACATAGCCAGGCAGTCTGACTCCACCACCTGTACCCAGAGCCTCCACACCATGCTGCCTTTCATAGATGAAGGTGTTATATATACATCACCATTCATTCATTTAAAATATAAGTTTAGAGCTTTCTCAAGTATCTGCAGGTGTATCACAGAGTTGGCAGTGAGTGGCATTAGCCCCATGAAAAGCCACATAGTTTTCCTTCCCCAAGGATAGCCACCCTGCTGGAAGAAGCTGGCCAGGTCAGGGGTCAGTGGATTCATCTCATGAACAGAAGAGGAAGGACCAGCCCTGCAGTGTAGGATCTACAGGTGGCCTGATGCATGTACAGTCCCCAAAATAAGATGGGTACTCACAGTTCCATTTCTGTTCCTGTGGCCACTCAATCTATCTACTCCACTTATATTTACAGAGGTTCTCCCATGTGCCAGGCACAGGCAAAGATGGATAAGACATGATAACCAATGGTTATGACTTAACAGACTCAGCACTACTACAGAGGGGTGGCCCACGTG
>CAUYRH010083158.1:0-14046 GCA_963574655.1 Perodicticus potto | reverse complement strand
CCCTCCTTCCCTTCCCTTCCCTTCCCTCCTTCCTTTTCCTTCCTTTCCCTTCCTTTCCTTTCCTTCCCTTCCCTTCCCTTCCCTCCTTCCTTTCCCTTCCCTTCCCTCCTTTCCTTTCCCTTTCCTTCGCTTCCCTTCCCTTCCCTCCCTTCCTCCTTTTCCTTTCCTTACAACAAGGACTTGCTCCAGTACAAAACAATTCTAGTACCCTACCAATCCTCTTCAACTTTATTAAATCTTAGAATCAAAGCTAGGTGGCTTGATGGAAAGTGCGTAGAAGACTCGGGCTCTCCTGGCTTTAGTTTTCATGAACGAGAGGCTGGGGGTGGGGGGCGTTAGAGGCACTGACCACTGAAGTGTATTGGAGCTGGAGGATTCTGGACCCAAGTTGCAGAGGGAGGATATTTACTGACAATAACTTAAAGCAGCATGGCTTAAGTGATAATGGGACTTTGTAGCCAAAATCTTAGCCAAGAAAGAAGAGTGAAACAGTAAGACATCCTGTTAAGGCAAAGAATACAACAAGAAAATAACAGATAAAGTCAGCAGAAGTTCAGTAGCAGAGTGGGGTGAGGCCCAGGTGTTGGACCAGGAGAACAATTCTGTGCAAGGGGGTGGATGTGAGAAGGAAGTGTGCTGAAGTCTCATTCACATCATGCTTAGAATGCTGTGGTGGTTTGAGCCTTGCTGCTCTATCTGTCTCATCTCAGACCTACTGGAGCAGAATCTCCACTAAGCAAGATCCCCAGGTAGGTTGGCAAATGCATTAGCATCTCAAGAGCCAATGGCAGCTGTGTGACGTAGGGAAGTCCATTTCCCTCTCTGGGACTTCAGTTTCTCATTTGTAAAATGCACAGGACACACTGAAGCTTTGAAAGCATCTCTGAAAAACTGGAAACCTATTCTTGGACTGTGCTCAGATGCTGTCTCCTCTTGTCATCAGGTAGAGTGTAGCATGGAGGGGCTGGAGCGTTTGGGTGTGGCCATCCTGATGGCGCTTTCTGAGGTGCCAGCTGGTCCCCAGGCCGGGCTGGACCACATGGAGCCACCTCCCCACTGGGGAGATGAAATGCTTTCCTGATCAGCAAAGAGGGCCCGAGAGGTACAACCTAGAGTTGCATGCAGTTAGCTCCCCATGGGGTAAACTTTGACCTGTGGGAAGACAGAGGTCAGGATGAGCAAGGCAGATACAGCTTTCACTTTAAAGTGGTGAGACCAGAGCCTTCCTCAGGGGTGCTTGAAAGGAGAGGCGGAGGGGAATAGTCATGGCCATCCCTAAGGGTCACCTGTGAACGCATAGGGCCTTTCTGTACAGGACACAGATGATTTTAGTTAGAAGGCCCTCCCTTCCCATGCACATTTGGCTAACTCATACTCGCTTTAGCTCAGGAGGTTGCTCAAAAGTCTCCTTTACCAGGAAACCCTCCTGGAAGCCCTCATGGCTCTTTTAGGGGTGATCACACCATTTGCTTGGCCTAGTTTGACCTTGAACACCTCATTTACCTCCTTGCTTGTGTGTTTCTGCATCTGTTGCTGTGACAGGTTCCCTGTCTCTCTGCCGTAGCCTTAGCCACCCTCACGCTGCCTGGTACAGGGAAAACACTGAGTAAATGCTGAATGACAGTGGGGTGACGGATTGTGGAGCACCGCTTCCTCCTTCCCTGTCTCTGTCCCATGTGAGCCTCCTGTACCCTTGAGAAGGAGGCTGTACCAGGCTTGTCATTTCTATTTTACAGACAAGAAAACAGGGCCAGAGTAATACAGGGACTGGTCTAAGTTACACAGAAAATGAATTGCCAAAGCCAGAACGGTACACAGGCTGCCTAACTCCTGACCCGTTCTTGAAAAGGCAGATTTGGATCTATTTAATGTAACAAATGTGACAGTTCTTTCTATGTCCTTAACATTTTCACACCCAGTATTTCTCTTCATCCGTTTCACAAATATTTATTGAGCACTTACTATGGGGCACCAGGCACTGATTTCAGGAAGAAAGGCTCTTGAGTCAGACTATATTAAGTAATTCTCCCAGGTACTATTTGTAAGGGCTTGGAAAAATTCAACCATTCTTCATCTGAGTTTCTCGTCCACAAAATAGGAATTATATTGACTGTATTTACAGGGCTGTGTTGAGGATTTTCTACTTTCTGCGGCTGCTATAATAAATAACACAGAGTCGGTATCTTGAAAATAGCACCCAAGTTCTTTTCAGAGGTCCAGGGACAGTGTGGTTCAGCCGTGTCTCTGCTTCGGGCTTCTTAAAAGGTGTCACATCTGGAGATGAGTCTACATCAAGGCTGGGACATGTTGTTAACAGACGTCAGTTCCTGTGGTTGTAGGATTGAAGTCACCATCTCCATTCTGAATGTTGGCCAGGGGTTGTTCTCAGCTGCCAGGGGCCACTTGAATTTGTTACATTGCGTCCTTTCCCCTCCATCCTCCACCATTTGGGTTTCTTCGTAAGAGACCAGTTGAACACCAGAGGGAAAGAAGTTTAGAGGCTGCGAGGCCCTAGTTGAACCCACACATTTGTCATCTTTCCTATCTGATCTCTGTTCATGAAAAGTCAGTGAGGCTAAGGATTCTGGTGCTATCCAGGAAAATGGTTTTCAGAGATTTTAGCTGTTCAAGGGGAGAAAAGAACAATTTTGTATCAGCTATGACTGATTGACTTAAAAATTGATTGGAGGCTTTCTTCTGGCATCAGAGAAGCTTCAGGTCATAAATGTTTCCATCAGTGATAATTGATGTTGCTACGGCTTGTTATAAAGGCTCTTCACCTTCACCACCTCAGAAGAGCTCAAAGCCCCCACAAGGTGAGTGGGACACCAGCGGCTTATGGTATACCAGGCCCTGACGTCGTCAGTCCTCAGGGTCTGGACTCTGGCTCTGTCACCTCCCACATGGCCTTGCGTTGCTCAATCTGCCCCCCTCCGAGTCTCAGTTTCTTCACCCCTAAATGTGGATGATGACTTCCAACTTTGAGGGCTGCCTGGGAAGGAAATGATAAAATGTAAGAGCTGAGACTCCTTCTGGCCAGCAGGGAGGGAAGCTCAGTGCAGGGCTTTGTCCTGCTCTTACAGGTAAAGCTCGTGGTGACACATGATGTGAGTCGCATCCCACAGCAGATTAGAGGAGAGGTTGGAAAACTCACTCAAGGTCATAGAGATGCTGAATGGCAGAGGTGGGATTTGAACCCAGGTCTAAACCTAACTCTGATGTGCTGTCTGAATCCTCTTCTCTGGCCCCATCCACTCACCATCTGCACCAGCTCTTTCCAAGTGCAGCCCTGGGGAGACGTGTCTGAACGGTAACCACGAGAGGGCTTGCCGGAGGTAGACCTTCTGCTGGCATCTGTCCTCACCGACGTGGGGGATTGAGATCTGTCTCCTTTACCTGGGCAAAGGATGTCCGTCATTCCTCACTCCCCCCTGTTTTGTTTTGCTCGCACACTGCAGCACTGCTAAGATAACATTTAATTTAGAATCCTAATCCTTACCCAAGATCGTGTCCACTCAGGGCCATACTGGGATGTTGGGGGTCCCTCTCTCCCACCTGAGCCTCACCTCCTACTACTTGCTGAGGGATGTGATGTTCCCAGAGGATCACGGAGTATAAACAGTCCACTCACATCACCTCTGGGGTTCTGGGTTCACTTTTAAGAACCCAGAGGAGCCACCTGAAGGCACCGCTGGAGCCCCTTGCTGGAGCAAGCTGGGTTATGCCCCCGGTGGCTTTGCTGCCGGGACGCCACTGTGACACCCGTGACTATTGAACACGTGGTGCCTCCTGTGTGAAGCTCACAGAAGAAATTCTTTCAGAACCATCCTGGGAAAATAATCATGAATTGGCTCTCTTTTTTCGCTTTGGCTGCCAGGAAACTGGAAGTCAAACTTGAAACTGAACCATAAGGCCCACGTGAGACTTCATAGTCTGGGTTTTTGCGCTCTGTCTTTCCCCCATATTAATCAAGGATACTTATGTCTATTTTCTCTCATTCTCACTCTATGCAAATTTCCCCAGTCCTCGGAAACCACTGAAATAAAAAATAAAGTGTTTGCAGCTGTAGAAGTTGACGTGTGAGGTAATACTGACAAGTGACACTTACTGAATAATTGCTGTGTGTGGGGTGTGGTGCTAAGGCCCTTATATGGATTTTCTCATTTATTCCTTACACAAAGCTTACGTGGTAGGTGATATTTCTGTCCCCTTTTTACGGAAACTGAGGGGACTGAGGCATGAGAAGATTAAATGGTTTGCTTAATGTTAAGTAGCAAGTAAGTGGCAAAGCTGGGCTTTGAAGGTGGGACAGTTTGACTCCAGATCCCAAGGCCGGACCATTAGGCATTTGGCTTCCCAGGGAAATGGGAAGAACTTATCTAAAGCTTAGGCGGCTTAACTTTTGCTTACAGTGGAAGTGAGGTGTGTATAGGTCAGAGGATCCTTGGTTGGTGTGCTCATAGAAGCAATTAAAGAAGCTGAAAGATCTGAGCGAGGCAGCAGGAAGACTCTGGAGGAAGACTCCACCATGTTTCACTGTGTTCTAGAACGAGGACATTTGTGAGCAGACCTGGGGATAATTTTGGCTCTCGTAACCTCATCATGTATGTCCTTATCCAACGCTACAACTTCGAGCTTCCATCAGGCCAATTATTTGCATTTCCACACACCAACTCACACACCCTCTTGCCCTGAGTGTGAATATCCTGCTCCTCTCTTGCTGCCAAATTTTGCCTCATAAACAAATTCATTGATCAGAAAACAGCTCAGAAATCCCAGCAACACTTCCTTGGGTTGGATGTCCTTTGGTTCCAGTCCCCCCAACTTTCCACTTGCTGCGTTTTTCTTTCTGGCAGTGTTGCAGGCTCTGAGGTCCTTGAGGGCAGAGAGTGGGTATTATTCATCATTTATGTGCTGCACTCAGGTCTGGCCCAATTCAAGGGCTTAGTGAGTGTTTGCTGAATGAATGATTGATTGCATGCATGTGGGATCGGTTTTGTTTGTTTGCACAGAGTCTCTCTCCATGAAGATCTATCAAGCAGAAAATGTTATCTGCTCTGTGCTTCCATTTGCACTGATATTCAAATTATTGTACAGTGTTATTTTACTGCGTGGTCTCGCATAGGACTCACTGTGGAATGAAGTAGGGTGGAAACAAGTAAGCAAGTAAACAAACCCATGTAACTCAAATTCGCATTTGACTTTGTGGTTGATGAAGCCCATTTCATGTAGATTATCTTGTTGGTTACAACATCCTCATTTTACAGATGAGGAACAAGAAACTGATTGCTCAGAGTTGCTCAGCCTGTAAGGTGATTAAGAGAGGACACAAGTCCAGAATAGGGGCTTTGGATATGACAGCTCCTGGGCATAAAGCCTGCCTTGACCACAGCGGGCCTCTTTGAGATTTCATTTCCTCTTTTCTAAAATGGGGAAAATAACATTATAGAATCTAGGATAGTTATGTAGCTCAAGAGTTATATTAAATAAAAAGCTCTAAAAATGCTTGGTGAATAAATCAATACGCAATTGGATTCTGTAGAAAGCTTTGCAACAAATGCCCATCCGTCAGAAGGCACCTGACCTCACTAATTCTTCGCCCTAACCTTCTGCTCATTCCCGTCCCTCTGGTTCTTACTGTTACTAAGATCCTTAGTTTTTGCCACGTGCACTTCCAAGTCATGATTCTTGGCCTCGTTTGAGACTCCCACTCTCCCTGAGCTCATTCTCCAAGAGCCGTTCTTTTGCTGAGTTGGACAACTTCTTCCTGCTCTTGCACAACTTCTCTGATTCCACATCTGTGACATTCTACCTGGCAGGGAGCTCCGCTGTGGAGAAAGAACTCACTTGGGGGCCTCAGCCAGGAACACAAAGATCTCACCGCCTTGGCCCTGCACAGACACCTTCCTCTGATTGTAGGCAATGCACAAGACAGAACCTGCATTATTTCAATGCCAACATTTTCCAGGCATTGGACAATTTGATGGGGGAGTTCATTACTCCCTTCCATTTGGCCTGGGTCATTTTGATCTGTCAAGTAGTCTTGGGCCAGAAGGACTGCCAGATTGGGTAATTTTCTCAGAAAAGAGCTACTAGGATGAGGGTTTCAGATGTGTTTTCATCATGAATCACAAGTTGCAGGCACCAGGGCCAGAGTGGAGTACGTGTCCACCAATGGGGGTGGGGTGGAGCAATGTGGGGCTTCAGCGAGACATCCTTGAGACCATCGTATTGCAAAGGGGACTTCAGCACCTGTGAACTTTCAATCCTTTTCCAAGTTATTTCCAAAAGAAAAAAAGGTATTTCCATAACTCTTTAGATTGAATTCACATCATTGCTCATTCAAATAAAGAATTATTGAGTCCTGAGACAGACAGACATGGTCCTGGCAGCCTAGCTAGGAACACAGACCTGGAAAGTGGCAGTTGCCATATGGTGTGATAAAGGCTGTGCTGAGCAGAGCACAGGGGGTTGCATAAAAGGCCCTTGATCCAGGTGTGGTCAGAATACAGGTGACATGTGTCAGGGACACCTTGTCAGAGGAATTTATCTCATATCTGAGATCTAAGAGATGAGCAGCTCGGGAGGCTGAAAAAGGAGGATGGGCATTGAAATAATGCAGGTTCTGTCTTGTGCATTGTCTACAATCAGAGGAAGGTGTCTTTGTTAATGGGGCAGTGAGCCCAGGCTACGTGGTAGAGTCTCATAGAGGAGAATCAGGCCCAGACCACATCTCAGAACAACTGACTCATGAGTCCAGGAGTTCTGGGCTATAGTGCGCTATGCTGTTCGGGGTCTGCACTAAGTTTGGCATTAATATGGTGACCTCTCGGGAATGGGGGGCCACCAGATTGCCTAAGGAGGGGTGAACTGGCCCAGGTCAGAAATGGAGCAGGCCAAAACTCCCATGCTGATCAGTAGTGGGATCGCACTTGTAAATAGCCCCTGCACTCCAGCCACTGCACTCCGGCAACATAGCAAGACCCTGTCTCTTAAAAAAAAAAAAAAGAAAAGAAAAAAATTTTAAGAGATGAGCAGACACGAGCTAGCTGAAGAAGGGCAAGAAATACAGGGGAGGTTGGCTCGGTGCCTGTGGCTCAATGGGCTAAGGCGCCAGCCACGTACACCTGAGCTGGCGGGTTCGAATCCAGCCCGGGCCGCCAAACAACGATGATGGCTGTAACCAAAAAATGGCCAGGCGTTGTGGCGGGCGCCTGTAGGCCCAGCTACTTGGGAGGCGGAAGAAAGAGAATCACTTGAGCCCAGGAATTGGAGGTTGCTGTGAGCTGTGATGCCACGGCACTCTATCCAGGGTGACAGCTTGAGGCTCTGTCTCAAAAAAAAAAAAAAAGAAATACAGGGGAAGAAATAATATGCGTCAAACCCTAGAGGTGAGTCAGCAGGACCTGTTAGAGGAACAAGCCCCATTTCCAAGTGGGCTTGGGGGCAGGCAAGAACGCGATGAAGGTGAGGGAGAGAAGAGGGTGTCCCCTCCTGCTTTTCCTCTCTCCTTTACTCCAGCTCATGTCCAGGCAAGGGTTGCAGAGCAAAATGTGCTCAAGAATACATGTGACAAGAGGGAAATTTTTTACACTCACAGACCTGGAAATCCTTAAGTCCTGATGGGACTTTAAAAGCTACCCATGCAAGCCAATACTTTTTGGTCCCGTCACGCATTCTGTTTCTGTATCTGTCGACCCCAGTGGTCTGAGGCCATTCATTCATTCATCCCTTCACTCATTCACAAAACACCTCTGAGTACTGAGGAGACTTTGACATTTTAAGGAATTTGAATTTTTAAACTAAAGTCAATAAGGCCACATCAGAAGTTTTAAAGAAAGGACAGAGTTAATTGACAGGACAGTCAGTTGGCAATATGGGAAGAAATGGGCTGGAAGAGGTGAACCCAGAGGCAGAAAGACTATTTGGAGAGTAATTTCAATAGTCCAAAGTAGAGAAAAATGACCCTTTGAATCAGATCCTTGATGATGGGGATGGGCAGGGAGGAACAATGTGGAGAGACTGCTGAAGTGGGGTTTATAATAAATATCCTCTGTCAGATGGACCTGTGGCTTCTTTGTTAATGGGGCAGTGAGCCCAGGCTACGTGGTAGAGTCTTATAGAGGAGAATCAGGCCCAGACCACATCTCAGAACACCTGACTCAAAAGCACTGCACGCAGGTCCCTGGTTGTCAGGGCCTGTTTCCTGTAGCCATGGTTGAGGGGGCTCATCTGAGGGAGAGTCCTCTAGGCTTTCACTCGGGGAGAGATCTGACACACCAGGGAAGCCAGAAAGGGTTCAGTGCACCATTCTGTGGATCAAAGGACGCATTGTGTTAATAGCTACCTAGAAAGACTTGCCTATACTTGGAACTGTCCTGTAATTTATAACTGGACAGGACACTGGACTGTGGGTTATGAGCACTATCTGGGGCCAACACAGGTGATGGATAAATGGCAGCCATGTCTAAACTTGTCACCAATTCCACCCCTCCCATTTGGTTCAGAGCCATCCTCCCAATATGGCTTTTCCGCATTGTTTACAAAACCCTTTTTTGTCCAGGTCACCAATTCCTACACGGTTAAATCTGAGGTTCAATTGTCTGTCCACGTTTTATTTGGCCCAGCATTTTCTTTACTCTTCAGCTACTTAATTCCATACCGTTCTTTAGGTCTAATACTTCTTATGGGAGGTCTTCCTGAGCTCCCCAAGATTCCTTTCGAGATTTTTATCCATTCTTCTGTTCGTTCACTTGTGTAGGCATCCACTCTTTTCTATGATTGTGCCAGTGCATTGAGAATGCAATGATCACCAAAATAGATATGGACAATGAAAAGGGCTAGAAAGGAAAAGAATAGGGGGATGTAAAGAAATAAATAACAAGGGAACTTAATTCATTTCCGGGTCAGGAGGCTCCTCTCTGAGGAAGTCACATTTACATTCTTTGGACAGAGAGCAGAGCTGAGCAGGTGAAGAGAGGAGAAAAGGTGATGAGAGCAGGTGAAGAGCGCAGGCAGAAGGGCAGTGGCATTGTGCTGGGAAGAGTCTTGTCTGTCTCCCTTGCTAGAAGGTGAGCCCTGTAGCCTTAGTATGCAGCAGAGTAGCTGGGGCATCAGTGCTCAAAAATGTTAATTTAATGAATGAATCAAGGCATGAGCCAAGTGTAAATGGGATTGGCTATTGAACAGACACCCCAGAATCTGTCCTCTGAAGTCCAGGATGGTTTTATTATACCATGGCTTGTGATCTGGGCAATAAAAGTAGTTACACCTATTCTTGGACACAACCTTCGAGTAAAGGAAAGAAATCGGGGGAGGAGGGTGTAACAGAATTGTAGATTTACTTAGTTAATTCTAATATTAGTTCTCATGCTTAATCTTTTTTTTGCAATATCATTCTTCCTGAGAATCAGCGATTAAGAGACTATCAGAGTTGTAAAGGGCTCTGAGCAGTTAAAGACATGTCTGAGCAGATCCAGTACCTTCTTTGTGGTTGGCTTGCTGGTTATGCAAAAATAGTGGGGCAGGGATATTGGAGGTTAAGAGGAAGTTTTCAAAGCCTCAACAACAGTTCCTCACTTCTCAAAAGGCAGAGGAAGAACTCTAATAGAGGGAGTGGATTGTTGAAAATGTTGAAAAAAATATTAAAGAAAAGTTCTGGATTTAGGCCTAAAAAGAAAGGAATGAAAAAGGAACAGGTTTTTCAAATATGGCCTTTCCGGCTCTGTGGAATAGTAGAAAACCCACATGACTCTGGTTTACTTAAGAGAACTATAAAGATTTTACATAGGAATTTTCATTAGTCTTCCTTTACTTTTCCTCCAGGACCCAAGTGACACATGGTAATTAATTCACCAGCACAGTGACTGCCACAGCCAGCAGCCCACTATGTTCTTCTAGAGATTATTCTTGTGCTGCTGGATCTAAGAACTCTTTTCTTGACCCAAGTTCACAAAGCTTTTCTTTTATTAATAGAAATTTTAGAGCCTTAGAATTTATATTTGCGCCTGTGACCCATTTTGAGCTAATTGTTTTAAATGGTGCAAAGCAGGGATGGAAGTTTTGTTTTGGTCTTTATGCAGGTACATATCCAATTTTTCTAGCACCATTTGTTGAAAAGGTTAATGTTCCTACCTGAATAGCCTTTGCACTTCTGTTGAAAATCACACACATACATACACACTCCATCACTCAATTTGTCTCTCCTTGTGCCGATACTATTGTCTTGGTTAATGTGGATTTATACAAAGTCTTGAAGTCAGTGGAAATTGCCCAACTTTATTCTTCTATTTAAAAGTTTCCTTGGCTAATCTAGATCCTTTTATTTCCATATGAATTCTATAATCAGCTTGTCAATTTACTTAAACATGTCTGCTGGGACATGATTGATATTACCTTTGATTGATATTACCTTCAATGTACACATCAAAATTTGAGAAGAATTGACTCTTGACAGTATCGAGTCATCTAATAAATAATTATGGTAAACTTGCCACTTATGTAGGCCTTCTTTATCGCCTCTCAGCAATTTTTCTTAGTTTTCAGTACAGAGATACTTCATAGATTTTTCTCTTAATAGTTGAGTGCCATTGGAAATAATTTTTTAAAAAAGCTAATTTCCAATTTTCCTTTGCCAGTCTTTGTATTATTTATCTTATTATTTATGTCTCTTCCTGCAGCCTTGCTACTTACTTATTCCTGGTAGCTTTATTTTTTGCACGTTTATTGGATTTTCTGTATGTGAGAAGATGACCCTGTCATTGTCAATGACACCTGTTTAACTTTTTCTTACTGATCTTGATGTCTCTTATTTCTTTTTCTTGTCTGGAAACTCTCTTGCAGTCATAAACCAGGGGAATTATGGGATTCAACTTGTTGGTTTCTTCCATGTCAGTGAATATTATACTTTTTATTTATTTTTATTTATGTTTGAAACAGATTTTCACTCTGTCGCCCTGGGTAGAGTGCTGTGGCATCATAGCTCACAGCAATCTCAAACCTCTGGGCTCAAGCAATCCTCCTGCATCAGCCTCTGGAGTAGCTTGGACTATAGGTGGCACCACAATGCGGGTAGAGTTTTTCTATTTTTAGTAGAGACAAGGTCTCACTCTTGCTCAGGCTTGTCTCTGAATCCTGAGCTCAAATGATCCACTTGCCTCAGCTTTCCAGAATGCTGGGATTACAGGTGTTAGCCACTGCGCCCGGCCTATACTATTCTGCTCTTCATCTACTGCTCCGGGCCTTTAAGATCACTGTTGCATATTTATAATCTGTTTCTTGGTGTTATACATCAGGAGGGTCAATCCAGTTCTTCTTACTACCTCCTGATCAAAACCAGATGTTTTCCCCATTTGTATGAAAGATATAGGCAGAAGATGAGATTTAAAAAATAATCTTCAGATCTTTGGTCTAATGTATAGCCACTGACCAAAGAGCTTTGTGAACTCATGGTGCTTAATTCCTCCTGGGAGCGGATCAAGTGTGAAGAGGGAAGACAGGGGACAAAGGATCTAAATTATTGCAAGATCAACAGCGGTAGCAGCAAAGCAGTTTCTTACGTGTGTCTGGCCCTTCCTGTTGTACAGAATGCTTTTGCATTTATGAGCTGAGTTGGGCCTCACAGCATCATTAGAAAATAATGAGTATGGTGGGGGGGGGGTGTTGGTAAGGAAATGAAGTTCAGGAAAGTGGAGTGAATTTGCAGGAGCATCAACCTTAGGAGAGATGGGGAGCTGCTACTTGAATGCAGGGCTATCCGACTCCTTATCCCGTTCTTCCTCGCCACCCCCCCCACCAATGTCTTTGTCTTACTTGATATTTGTCTCTTTTTCGAAAAATAAAACCATACTTATTGTGAAGAATTTCAAACACATTCTAAAGCAGGCAGAATTGCATAATGAACCCTTATATCCTCACCATTCAGCTTCAATGGTTATGAACTCACAGACATGCTTTCTTTATACCTCCATCTACTCACTTTTGCTCCGTATTAATGATTAATAGTCTCGGCTATAATGTAATTAACAGGTAAATTTGTACTTCAAAAGATGAGGAGTATTTTAAAAATACATAATCATAATACCAGTTTGCATCTAAAATCAACAATAATCCCTTTATGTCATTAATCGTTCAGCCTACTTAGAAATTTCCTACAGTCTTATAATGTCATCATTTTTAAATAGTTTATTTGAATCAGGATTCAAATACGTTTCACATGTTGGTCTCTCTTCATGGATGTGTTTCTTCTCCATCTCTTCCCCAACCCCCTTTGCAATTTATTTATTTAAAAAACCAGGTTGTTTGACTATAGTGTCTCCCAGTTTAGACTTTGTTAATTGTATTCCTGTTTAACCTGTACAGTTGTAACATGTTGCCCCGTCTTCTGTAGTTCATAGACATTGGTAGTTATAATCAGAGCTTGATTGATTGAATTGAGTTTTAATTTGTTTTTTACATTTTGTCAAGACAACTTCATAGGGGGTGGTGTGTCTCTCCTCAACAGGTACACAATCTGTACCTGTCCTGGTGTCTGTGATGTTAGTAGTCATGGGTGCCTAAAACCTGATTCCATTAATGGGTTATGGATTGCAAAACGCTGATGTTCTATCACCTGTCTGGGACTCTTTCCTTTGCATTCTCATATACTCTGCTTAATTCAGAGAATCAAAACCTGAAACTTTAACCTAGATCATTGTGATTGAAGTTAAATAATGCAAATGCAAATATTAGAACAAAGTTGAACACTCTTGTATTGACAGGACATAACACTTCATAACAAAATGACTTTAATTATGTTAGCTTACCTGTTTGTAAGTATCCCTGAAGGTAGGGAGGATGTGTGTGTGTTAGACTGCTACAAAAATGGGCCCTCAATGGATCGTGTCTCCGTCTAACCATGTTCCTTTTTTTTCTTGTGACTTTGCCTTCCCACCCTGAATTCTGGCCTGACCTTGGAACTTGTTTAGACCAAGAAAATATAGAGGAATTGATACCCTTTGAGGCTATGCCTTATGAGACCACACAATTTCTGCTTTTGCTATTTTGGAGCACCATTGTCATCTAAAGAGGCCCAGTCTTGCTCCTTGAATGTAAAATACCCTACACAAAAATGGAATCTCGGTGTCTTGCTGCATCAGTTGAACCCAGATCCCAACTGACCCACTGTTGAAATATGAATTGGCTCAGGGGAGATAAGCATAACTGTCCAACTAACCCGCAGAAGGTGAGAAATAGATATTTATTTATTTATTTTTAGAGATGGGGGGGTCTCATGCTTGCTCAAGCTGGTCTCGAACTTGGCGTGAGCCACTGTGCCGGGTGAGAGATAAACTCTTGATGTTTGAAGTTACTAAGATTTGAGGTGATATGCTGTGTAGCAAAGGCTAATGAATAGAGAGAGGTTATCCACATTTTACAGATGAGAAAACTAAGGCCCAGAGAGGGGAGAAATCCAAACTAGAAGCCTATAGAACTAGATTAGAACTTAGGAATTTTAACTCTTAGTCCCGTGTTCTTGCTATCTATATGGTTCTTTCTTGTTCCCAAATTTACTGACTATCTTAAGCAACCTCGGAGGCTCCCTGACAACTTCAAGAAACCCAATGAGATTAGCCCACATAACAAAATCCCAAAACCAGAGATGTTGGCGTGGATGTGGAGAAAAGGGAACACTTCTACATTGCTGGTGGGAATGCAAACTAATACGTTCCTTTTGGAAAGATGTTTGGAGAACACCTTGGAGATCTAAAAATAGACCTGCCATTTGATCCTACAATTCCTCTACTAGGTATATGTCCAGAAGACCAAAAATCACATTTTAACAAATATATATGTTTATTGCAGCCCAATTCATAATTGCTAAGCCATGGAAGAAGCCCAAGTGCCCATCAACCCATGAATGGATCAATAAATTGTGGTATATGTACACCATGGAATATTATGCAGCCTTAAAGAAAGATGGAGACTTTACCTCTTTCATGTTTACATGGATGGAGCTGGAACACATTCTTCTTAGCAAAGTATCTCAAGAATGGAAGAAAAAGTATC
>CAUYRH010083155.1:0-11651 GCA_963574655.1 Perodicticus potto | reverse complement strand
AAAGATGAATCTTCCTTTGCCTTGATGACCAAACCAGCTTTTCCCACTCTCTTGACGTACTTTAATCAGTTCTAGATTACCCTTGTCTGAGACAGCCTGGGATGGTTTGGGGGGTGGGAGAGTGCAGGTGAAATAATCTTTGGCAAATAAAGCCCACTAAAGTATGGCCATAGCATCCTACACAAGTGCTGGTCTCCAAGGCTATGTCCTCAGCCTTCTGTTTTTCTCTTGAGTCTATTTATACCCATTCCCTGAAATGACCTTACTCCCATCCATGGTTTCAAACATCACCAAATACTAGGGACTCCCACCCTAGAGGGCTGCTATTCACATTGTTGAATATGTGAATACCCCCCCCCCCGATGTGGCTATATTCAATATATCTACCCTAAAATCTATGTAGATCCAGGCCCAACTATTAGCCTAAGTTGCAGTTACCCACTGAACCTCTTTACCTGGATGTACCACAGTGTTTTCAAAATCACTGTGTCCACAATTGGGGATAGCAAGTTTCCCATAAGACCTGCTTCTGGCCAGGCATGGTGGTGGCTCATGCTTGTAATCCTAGCATTCTGAGAGGCTGAGGTGGGTGGATTGCTTGAGTTCATGAGTTTGGGACCAGGCTGAGAAAGAGTCAGACCCTGTCTCTACCAAAAATAGCAAAACTGGGGCAAGAGGATCTCTTGAGTCCAAGAGTTTGAGGTTGCTATGAGCTATTATGACACCAAGGCACTCTACCCAGGGCAACAGAGTGAGACTCTGTCTCAATAAAAAAAAAAAAAAGACCTGCTTCTTCATGAGTATTTATATCTACTTGATTGTTCATGTTAGATTTTTCTCTCCCAGTCCTTTTCCAAGTCCTTTGTTTGAAAACTCATTCAAAAACTTTGTCCCTTCTATTATGTTCTCATTGGCAATGCCATTGGCCAGGACTTCACTCTTGGTATGAAAATTAGTCTCCTAACTGGTCTCCTCTCTGTCTCTAGTCTTACTCTCCCATCTGTCTTCCTCACTACCACCAGAGTGATATACTTATAACTCAGGCAGCTCAAAATATGCACTGCCATACTTAAAATTTTTCCCTTACCCATGACTACAATACAAAGATTAAATAACTTGGTTTGTCATACAGGACCCCCATGGTCTGGCTCCAATCCATCTCCCTGGTCTTACCTCCAGGTAAACTTTCCTCCTCCCATTTCTACCTTCTAGCCAAAGTAAACACAAATCATTTCCATATCTATCTTACATCAGCTGTTCTGCCACCCAGATGAACCACTACTCATTTTCTATTAAATTATTTAAAAGAAATTGTTGTTTGAGGGAAATACAAATGAGGGTGTGATATCATTCAAATGTCACATATACAAATGGGAAGTAAAAAGGGGCAGGATAGAGGTTAAAACAGATCTTCATTTTATTAGAGAAGAGAGAAGAGTGGATAAAAATGGCCACAGTTGGGGTTGACTGTGTATCTAGTCAGAGGATGTTGACCAAAGGGCCAGCATGTGGATGCACTGATGCAAGTGGTGGTTACAAGGTGGAGGCCTACATGGAAAGGATGGATGCTGAGTGGGAAAAACCTGTGAGTACTTAGGATGGCGGCAGGTAGGTGTACCCACTTTGGTCTTACCTACATTCCTGCTAAATCTAGGATTAAATCTAGGTTCTAAAAGCCTGGTTATAGGGGAGGTAGAGTGATACTCCAGAATGAAGTGTCTGCTTAGGCTATAGTGCCCACAGACTGTGGTTGGTCTAAGGCTCCCCTAAATGCAGGTTGACAAAGCCCAGCCCACTGGCAATGACTATCATCAATCCTTGCATTCTCATACCACCAGTTTCACTATAGCTTCCCTATTGAAAGCTGGCATGCCTTGAAAATCCTATTGGACTTTGTTCATCCTATTGGACTCTCACAAATTCTCTTCTCAATGCCTTGGTTCCTTGTCCAAGTCTATATATCAATTCCCTCACATTTTTGTGTATTTCTTCTCATCTTTCAAGCCCCAGCTCAAATATGTAATATAACCTCCTCTAAAAAGCTTTCCTTTAGACATGTCCAGTTCATTCTGTTTACTCTTGTTTACATCATTCTATTTCTCTGGTATTTCTTTCTCAAATGGCTTATCCTAAGGAGGGAAGGAGAACCACTTGAAGTAGACCTGCTCGTGGGTGTATACCTTATTGAGAATATTAGGGTGTTTCTCCCTTTCTCTCTCCTTCCTTCTCTCCTTTTCTTCTTTTCTGTTTCTATTTCTCATGGTAGACATTTGAGAAAGCCTACTTTAAAAACTTTCTTGGTGGAATTTTTTTACTTTTTTTTTCCCTTGGTGGAAATTTTTATCTTCATGGTATCAGTAGAAGAAATCTGGGGACTTGACCTCACTTTCATCTGTTATGGTAGAATAGATGGTAAATAATTGTCTAAGGAGAATTTGGCCCAGTCTAAGGCACTCGGGGGCTCCCTGCCAAGCACAGCTAGGATGACTTGCTGTGCAGAATCATGTTCTGGTGAGTCAGGTCCCATAGTTTTGACTAGAGAATATCGAAACTACCCCAGCTCCACTTCTGGGAAAGGCACATTGTTCTGCTTTAACTGACCATCTAGAAGAGTTATACCCCTGTCACCTATCAGGAAGCAAAATTTCAAAGAACAAGAACAAGGAACTGATATGCAACATGGAAAAAAATCAGAGAGTCTCTGAAGGCTAAGTAATAATTTCTCTAGGAGTTTTAGTCTAAAGGGTCACAAATTACAGGCCTTGAGCAATCTGAACCAGCAAGTGACAAGTTTTTGAAAACAAACTAATAGGAAGGAAGGAAAGAAGAAATAAAGGGAGGGAAGGATAAAAGAAACAAAATAAAAACAGTTTTTCAGGCCTGACTCCTATATATCTTTTCAGTGGGCTAAGTAAAAGCTAAGAATCTGTGATTTTTTTCTTCTCTAAACTTTCCAGATGATTTAGATATATATCCAGTTTGAGAACCATTGCCTAAAAATGTTTACCTGCAAAATAGGGGCTGTGCTTTTGTTAGAGTATTGTATTCTATATATCCTTGTCAGCTTCCTTTTTAGAATTCATTAAATAGGATATAAATAAGTAAACCAATGAAAAAATAAGACTTACATTAGATAGAAATATTTCATGGTGTACATATGTCTTTGTGCTCATGTGTACATGCACATATGTGTGTGTTTGTTAGAAAGGAGCATAGAGAAAGAGATGGAGAAACAGTAAGACAGAGACAAAAGATACAGACAAAGGGAGGAAAAGAGTGTGAGAAACAAAAAGAGATGGAAAGACAAAGCTGAGAGAGAGAATACAATAAACAGAAAGACATAGAGCTATAGAAAAACTAAAAGAGAATGTAAGAGTGAGCACAAATAGAGTGCTCCTGATGAATTTACTAAAAAGTGACTTGGCTCTCTTTTGTCATCTGTGTCTCTTACCTTCCTGTTTTCCGGGAAGCTGTTTCAAAAAACCTGGTCCTGGAAGCCACTCTGCAAATGGAAGCCAAGTAAATCTCATGAGTTGCTCTGGAATATGCATGAGGACCAATGACCAATGGAAAGGAAAAGAAACTCTGAACCAGATGGGCCACCAATGCCAGACCCTGCCTTTGCTGACAAAGGACCTGAGTCTCAGGAGAAATCTAAGTACCAGAACATGAAATGGCCCAGAGCCCACAGACACCCCCAAGACTATAGTAGACACCATATATACCTGTTGACCAGAATGGCCTAAGTAAGGTTGGAAATTCAGGCTTTTCTTGAAGGAAATGAGTGAAATCAGTCTGGATTTCAAAGTGTAATTGTTAGCCTTTTGTAAATATACTTAACCTAATTAACTAAAGCTGTGAAGGCTCTGGTCTGTCTTTCCTCCCCATTTTACAATTACAAAAAATAACACAATAATAAATAACAGGAGGTGGCAGTTTACACAGAAGCTCTGTATTAAAAGAGGCCAGCTAGGCTATTTATGGCCAAGCAAGGCTGGTCCCTTAGCACTGCTCTGCTTCCATCCTGGCCACTCCTCCCCTAGTTCCTTGGCTTGCAACTCTGCCTCAGTAAGTCCTGCTGGACCTCAGCTCAGCTCCTACTCTGCAAGATAATCTTTGAAGAACCTGAGTCATTTTGAAAGATTTTTAAAACTCATATTCTTTGTTTACCAACAAAAGCCTCAAACACAAGTATAATGAACAAATCTATTCATTAAATTACTGTAAAAGCCAGTAGCAATAATAAGAAAATAGGAAAAAAATGTCCAAAGCCAAGGAAGCTAAAAACAGAATGTAATCATATCATCATACAGAGATCAGGGCAGTTAAGCAAAATGGGTCTCCTTGCAGGTACTAAAGTTCAAAGTTTTGAGCTTTAGGGAAATTTCTCAGCCTTGAATAGTGAGTAAAACACTCCAAAATAGGGCTGGCCTATGAGATTCTTCTAAATTATGAAGTAAATGATGTCCCAGAGTTGTGCTCTGTATACCCTTAATAGCTTATATATGGTAATTGTAAGAGCATTTCTGGTAGCTTTAGGTCAAATTTGAGGAACAGTCCTACTTACACAGACGATGGGATTTCCTCTGCATTGTCAGTCACAATATCTGGCTTTGGTTCCGGCTTCAGGGAAGTAGCTGCCCGGCAGGGAGGGTCTGGGGGCCTCACTGGGGGACGAATAATAGTTGGCTTTTCACCTGGAGGCCGCACGTTGCTGAAACTGTCAGCATCCCCTGGAAAATAGAACAATACCAGGGACTTGGATGGTTAGCCAAAAACAACGCTACTCATGAGCAGGCATCAAATTATCAGGGTTATTTTGGCCACCTTCCTTAGTGACCAAGTGCTTGAGGGAGAGAACAATATGTGTTTTCTCTTGTTAGTGCTTGGTCACTAACAAGTCTGGCTTTTTCTTTTGTTATTCTTCTGATAGCTATCCCTTTGGGAAGTCTATATTTGAACCCCATCTCTGAAACTTCAGATACCTTGTGTGTATCATATCAGTTTTCTAAGTCTCAGTTTCTTTAGTTATATAATCAAAAATCACTTAATATATAATCTTGCAGAGATATTGAGAGTATGAAATTAGGTACTATTATGTTTAGTACAATGCTGGTACATAGCAGGTACTCAATAAATGTTTGATGGTGAATTTGAATTTGTTAAATTCATCATCACTGAAATTCAGGTCATTTTCACATGACTATCATAGTAGTCTCATAACTCACCTTTCTATGTCCACGTTTCTCAAGTCTCCAGTTTAGTAAGTACAAAATAAATATAACTCCTTTTTTATAAGATGGTTCTAGTAGGACCATGGTGAAACAGGGACACTCACACATTGCCAGTGGCACCAAGAATTGGGCTTATTATATCTAGATAGCCATCAAACATTCTGGAAAATGTAGATGAAGTGCAAAATAATACATATGAGATAATTCATACTCGTTTATCCAGTAATTCCACCTTGAGGAATAGGTCCAAGGAATTAATACAAGAGAAAACAAAAAAAAACTTAAGAAAAAAAATTGGCACAAAAATATGCATCTTAACAGTAAAAGTTTAAACCCAACCATAAAAGCTAAGTCGACAATGCAAGTCATACAAACTTTGAGCCAATATATATTATGCATGAACTGACAAAAATGTAGACCAAGCCAAAACAAAAACATGAATATGAAGTAATATTATGTAACAAAAGTCCACAAAAATTGTTTATGGCCTGATAAAGACTATATTGAAATTGACATGTGGGCAAATACACAAGGGTGTTATAGATTGTGACATTCATTCAGCTTTTCTACAAAAATATGTTTATAGTAAATGTAAAAACATTAAATTGAATCAATAGAATATTGCAATGAAATTTACTTCAAGTATTTTTACACTGTTTTTCTTCTCTTTAAATAATTTTCCCAGCAGCAATAAAATGCACAAGTTCAAACTCCTTCACAGAAATGAAGGCCCTCCAAGAGCTGGTACCAAATCATTATCCTAGGCACTAACCTCTAATAAAATTGGTCCCCTCACTTCCCCATTAAAGCAAACCCTTTACTCTTCCTTCTAAGCAAGACAGAGCCTAGAGTTTTGCAGACCTGGCTATTGAATCTTATTCTGCTACTTTCAAGTGGAGGGGCCTTGGACAACCTCTTTGACTGTAAATTTTGTCATCTGGGAGATGGGTATAACAACCCTGCTTCACAAGGCAATTTTAAGGACTAAATTAGAAGTCCTATAGACAGTGCCTAACATAAAGTAGGGCTAAGTGTCAGACTCTGTCCTTCTTGCCTATTAGTGTCCCTTTTCCCATTTCTTATCTGTACTGTAACCATCCTACAAGACGCAACTCAAATCTTATCCCTCTGAGCACCCTAGCAGGCACACATCCTTGCACATGCAAATGTTCATGGAGTGCTTATATATATCCATGGAACATATATTTTTAAAATTCATCTAGCCATTCTGATGAGGGAGAAAAAAAGAACAATCAAAATGACAACAGTAGACCAATTTCTTTAATGCACATTATACTCGTAGTTGTTAACTATTTGATGTTCAAAATAAGCTTGGGAGGGAAAAATACATAGGCCTTATCATCCCCAATTTACAGAGAAGGAATGTAAGGTTCAGAAAACTCAACTGACTCACCCACAATCGTATGTGTAGACACATTGCATAGTGAGGAATGAAATCCATATCTCCTATTTCCACATCCACTATTTTCTCCAGTGCTTGCTGTTTTGTTGTTAGTAATATAAAAATTATAAACAATACTAATAGTGGTAATGGCAATAAAATAATACTGACACAAATTTTAGCTACCTTTTACTATGATACCATATTCAGTGCTTTATGAACACGTCAACACATAACATTGGCCACTGTCCTTCAAAGTAGAAATGATTACTTCTGTACTACAGTTAAAGAAACAGAGTCAGAATCGAGAAGTAACTTAATAGCTGATTAGCAAAAGTTACACATCCATCTGATTTCTGAATGAGAAATCACTATCAGTCCCAACTACCAGTGGTTTTCAACCATAGCAAAACATTAGGAACATGCAAACAGTTTTAAGATTTTACAATACCCAAATGCCAATCTGAGATCCTAGTTTAACTTACTGAGGTGAGACCTGGGCATTTAAAACCTCCTCAAGTGGTGTTATGTACAGTCAGGATGAGGAACACTAGGTCACATGATACTGCTTCCATACCACAGCCCACAGATTATCAGAGGTGAGAATGCTGTCCCATTTCTACTGGTCATTAGAAGGGGAATCAAACAGGAATGATTTGCTATACTGTCAGAGCCAGAAAACATTTCTAACTGAAGTTATGTCCATCTCAGGCCTTTCCTTTCCCTTGATAAGTGGACCAGATGACATCCTTAAAATAAGAACCCTATTCATCCCCAAGTTATAGTCACATCTAAATGGATGTAAACCTAGGACCTTGGAAAATAAACATCATTAACCTTGTGTCCTTCAAGGTCCTTTGCTGTGACCTCAAAATTATGACTCATTACAAGTCAAGGTTTAAAGTAACAACAAACAGCTTTCTTGTCTGAAAGATTACAATGCCGTTTTCTCCTGCCTCTAATTTCTCTCGGTCACAAGTAAGCCATAATTGTCAAATTGGTGAGGCAGGGAGGGAAGACTCATGCAATTGGGAGTCAAGATACCTGGATTCTAGTCTTGTTCTTTTGTGTTTTTTTTTGTTTTTGTTTTTGGTTTTTTTCCTGAGACAGGGTTTCACTATGTCACTCTCAGTAGAGTGCTGTTGCATCATAGCTCACAGCAACCTCAAGCTCTTGGACTTCAGTAATTCTCTTGCCTCAGCCTCCCAAGTAGCTGAGACTACGGGTGCCTGCCACAACACCCAGCTATTTTTTGTTGCAGTTTTCATCATTATTTAGATGGCCCAGGCTGGGTTCAAAACTGCTATCCTCGGTGTATGTGGCTGGCACCATAACACATGTGCTATGGGTGCCGATCCTGGATTCTAGTCTTAATACTTAAAACTACCTTGCTGTGTGACCTTTAGAAGCTCACTTCCCTATGAGTACACTATTGGGATTTCACTGTTTTCCACTTGAACGAGTCTGTCTATGGACCTCTCTCTCCCTGTTGACTTTTACACACGTATATGCTGATTTTGGAGTACTCTAGGCAGGAGCTCTGATCATGACCTTATCCTGTCTTTTATTTTTTAAAAAAATTCCCTAAGAGCTGGAATTAACCAGCTTTAAAATAAAAATCAATCTCTCTCTCTGCAACATAAATCGAAAGGTAATCAATATGGATTTTTGTGCCCAACCTTATTCACTCACAAGAAATATATACAAATGATCTGACATGGACCTTACCCTCCAGGAGCTTAAAACTGAGCTGGGATGAGAAGTCATGCTCATGATAAATAAGTGTGAATATGATAATTTGGTATCCATATTAGAGGGCCAAATTTGGGTCCCAAAAGAAGTGAGGTAAAGAAGAGTTCCCTGGGGCAGTATTATCAGAAGGCAGGATTGTCACTTGGACAGAATGAGTCCTGAGCTAGACCTTGAGGGTGAGCTAACAATCCATTCTTCCCCCTTCCCCTCAACAATGGCTTATATCTTTCTAGATGTTAGGCATGGTCAGAAATAGGCTGAAGATGGAAAATATAACTGCAAGCAATTCTATGCCATATTCACTTTAGACCTAAGGGGTTTCATTGGCTCCAGAATACAGAAGAAAAGACATCCCCATTTCCATGCCTGCCACTTCCTAATAGGTTGTGGTGACACTACCACTTTTTTTTTGCAGTTTTTGGCCGGGGCTGGGTTTGAACCATTGAACCCACCACCTCTGGCATATGGGGCCAGCGCTCTACTCCTTTGAGCCACAGGTGCTGCCAGACACTACTTAAACATCAATTATGTTACCAGATGCTTTGTACACCTAATCTAACTTAATTCCTGCAAAAAACTTGCCTTCAATGATAGTATTGTCACACAGATGAGAAAACTGGCTCAAAGAAGTAAAGATGACCTAATTAAAATAATGGAGGAAGTAACAGCTTCCTGTAAAAGCAAAACAACTATTACTGTTTATTGAGTACTCATGATATGCCAGGAACATAGATGCCTCACTTCATTGTGATAGCAGTCTTATGGGCACAATTATTATCCTCAATATAAAAATGAGAAAACTAAGGTTCAGATATGCTGTGGCTTGCCCAATGTCCCAGAGCTAGGAAGAAGAAGAGCCAGGATTCAAACTCACATCTTGGAGACTCTGAAGTCTAGGTTTTTAACCACTAAGCCTCTTGAGACTATGCTCTTTCTAACAAACTGACTTCACAAACATTCTTCCTCCAAGCACAGGGGTACGAAGCAGATGCAGTCTCTTCTTTCTAGTCAAGACAAAAGAAAGGAGCTGAGAAGGGGTCCTAATCAGACAATGATGTGCTCGCCACTCTTATTTTAGTACTACAGGTAAAATGAAAGGCTCCTTGCCTCAAACTCCTAATTGAATTTATTCTCACACACGCTGTAACATGGAACACACAGAGTTAGGACAAATTGCCTGCAGGCCAGACTCACCACAAACCTCTAGAAGGCAGGGACGATGGTCTATCATATTTGTCTCTTCCATTACATAGCACTATGCCTGAATAAATAATCAAATATATATAAGTAGATGGGATATAGCCCTCTTCCCTCTTTACTCCCCAAAGGAAATTCCTAAGTTCCACTGTAGAAATTACCTACTTGCCCTTTGCAAAAGCCAGAACTAGAAAGAGGCAGTAACCAAATAAAGGAAGAAAATGGGCTTCTATAATTCTGCACTCCAAAAAGTGAGTGATTCATATAAAAATAAAAAGAGAATGGTGGACAAAGCAAAAATAAATAATTTAATTTAATTTAAAAATAGGAAATATGGTATAAAGAAAAAGAGTCCTGATCTTGGACTCAAGAAGCATAGGTTTAAGCTTCACATCTGTACCTTAAAACCTGGGTTACTAGTGGACACAGCAAGATGGTGGACCAAAAGGATCATTCACCTGAGCTCTCCTAGAATGATTGAGAAAAAAGAGAGAACCCAGCCATAGATGGTGTGGGGTCCTTACCCAGAGTCATAGCTCAGGGAGCATAGTGAGGAGGTGGTGAGCTGGATACAACATATGATCCTGCAGGACAGAAATCTCATGAATTAGGCAAGTGATTGCAACCAGCTGGATTCAGCTGCTGCTCACAGAGGTCTGGGATAGGGGGAAGCCTTTCTTGAGTTTTCAGTTTCTGGGAAAAGCTGTGTGTGAAGTGGAAAGCTTAGAAGAGTGGGTGGACTTGAACAGTACATAGCAACCAGATACCAATGCCAGTTGGAGTGGATTTGCCATAGGTTTGGTGGGTGGTGAGGCAACCATACTGAGAAGGTCTCGGTGGCCAGGGAGCTGCCATTCTGGGAAGGTTGTGAGAAGGAATTAGCAGGGGCCTAAAGCACAGCCATCTTAATTCCACCTGCTGGGATCAGAACTCCACTGTTGGGACAGGCTGAGGGACTCCTGCACTCCATAGGAACTGGAGTCAGGGGACAGAGTGACAATCAGTCAATCATGGAAGGCACAAAATTTTGGAATAAAGAACATAGAGGCTGTGTTTTCTGTCTCCTAAAAACAAACAAACAAACAAAAAACAAAGTACCACCTGGTGTCCTGGTGACATATTGCAACATACTGTCATCAAGAGTAAGCACAAGAAAGCATTGGCAGATAGCATCCAACGTTAATAAATAAAAATATAGAAATAAAAAAAAAGAGTAAGCACTTCTATGTGAAACAAAGGAGGCAGAGAGTAGGAAAAAGGAGGATAATGAGGTGAACAAGAAGAAAGAGCACATGAGGAGAAAATAACAGAAAAATTCAGGTAACATGAAAAACCAAAACAGGAACTCCCCCAAGGGACTATCAGGCAGCTACTGCAGAAGACTTCACCCATAAAGAATCAATGGACTTGACAGAAAAGGAACTTAAAATATGGATGATAAAGACAATAAAAGGAATGAATGGGAAAATGGAAAGACAGAACCAAAAGTCAGATGAGAAATATGTAGAATATCAAAAGAATAAGGTGGAGCTTAAGGAAATGGAGACAATCGGAATGTAAGGATGCAGTAGAAAGTATCAAAAATAGGTTAGAACATGGAGAAGAAAGAACATCAGAGCTAGAGTATACAGTTTTCGAGTTAACCCAGGTAGTTAAACAGGCAAAAAAGAAGAGAGAGAAAGCAGAACAGGCACTTTGAGAACTACAAGAATCCATGAAGTGTTCAAATACACAAATAATAGGGATTCCTGAAGGGGAAGAATATTGTCGCAAAGGAATGAAAGCCCTGCTGGAGACTACCATAAATATAAACCTCCCAAGTTTTATTAAAGACCCCGACACACTCCATTGAGATGGATTTTGAACCCCAGGTCATCTCAACTCAAACAGAACCTCCCCAAGACACATTACAATGAACCTGTCCACTTAAACAGAACAATTTCCAGCCCAGAATTCTATATCCCACTAAGCAAAGCTTTAAAATTGATGGAGAAATCAAATCTTTTATTGATATGCAAACATTGAGGAAATTTGTCACAACAAGACAAGTTTTACAGGAAATAGTT
>CAUYRH010083154.1:0-45562 GCA_963574655.1 Perodicticus potto | reverse complement strand
GGCTATTTTTTTGTTGCAGTTTTGCCGGGGCTGGGTTCGAACCCTCCACCCTGGGTATATGGGGCCAGCACTCTACTCACTGAGCCACAGCCCTTAAGCGATTCTCTTGCCTCAGCTTCCCAAGTAGTTGGAACAACAGGCGCCCGCCACAATGCCCGGTTATTTTGTTGTTGTTGTAGTTGTCATTGTTGATTTTTTAGCTGGCTCAGGCTGGGCTTGAACACACCAGCCTCGGTGTATGTGACCGGTGTCCTACCCATTGAGCTATAGGCGCCACCTAAAATGTGTATTCTTCTTTTGTTAATTATAAATAGAATCATTTTTATTTGTGAATTGTCTTGCCACACCTGCTCTTGTTTATAGATGCCTTGTCTAAAACTGAAAAGGAAAATAAACTAGTTTAATGAACAAAATTTTGGTCTGTCTCTGCTGAGGTCCCTAATAAAAGTCTTCCTACCAGTTGCACATCATAATCAGAGTAGGAAATCAGTGTTTCACTTCCCAGCTTTGCATTTTCAAGGCTGTAGAATAGCAGCTCCTTTTTAGATGGCAAGTCTGGAGTGTTGCTGGGCCGGTAACTGCTGACGTGGCTGAGCCTTTCTGCTGTGTTATGTTTCAAACAGCCTTGACTACAGTTCACAATAAGAAATATACTATATAGTCTGTATATATGTGTGTGTGTCTGTGTCTATGTATAAAATAAAATCTTGTTCTTGTAATCCTAGCACTCTGGGAGGTCAAGATGGGCAGATTGCTTGAGTTTTGGAGTTTGAGATCAGCCCGAGCAAGAATGAGACCCCATCTCTAAAAATAGCCTGGTGGTGTGGTGGGTGCCTGTAGTCCCACCTACTCAGGTGGCTGAGGCAAGAGAATTACTTGAGCCCAAGAGTTTGAGGTTGCTGTGAGCTGTGATGCATGTCACTCTACCAAGAGCGACAAAGTGAGACTGTGTCTCTAAATAAATAAATAATAAAACCTGTTTCTTTGGACTAAGTTGACTTTCTTAGTAATCTGAACTAAATGTGTTTTTCTTTCTTGGTCTAGGCAGTGGACAAGTATTTCAAACTTCCTCATGCTTCTAGTAAACCACCCCGGATTTCAGGAAGCCTTGTGGATACTTCTTACAAAACATTAAGATTTGCATTTAGAGCATCACTGAAAACTGCCATCTATCGAATAACTACTACATTTGGTGAACATCTAAAGTAAGTTTATCTGTTTTCATCCCTAATAATCCCCACTTCCAAGCATTTTCCTGAGAATGAGGTATGGGGAATTGTAAATGCTCACGTGATGAAAGGGTTCTTAGGAACTTGATTCCTATTGTGAATTAACAGTTTGGAGATAGACTTTATAGTTTTAAAATTTGGCTTATCATAAGCTTTGGGGACTTCCTTCCAATGAACAAAAGATAGGGAGGAAATTTATAAAAGCAGCAAATGTTAATTATATATTGTTTTTTAAATTACAAAAAGATCCTTACAGGAGAAAGAAGGCAAAAATCTTGAGTACCTTTCCAGAAAAGTATATTACAATAATTCTGTTGTTACATCTTGGTCAGCAAACTAAGACTTGGGGTGACCAGAGCATTTCATAAATGAATCCTTGGTGCTTTGTGAATCATGCTGGAAAAACAGTGACAAATCACAATACCTTCAGAAACAGACCTGGAGAGAAAACCCCAAATACTAAACCTGTTTATATTATTTAGTTTTCTTGATGCTTTTTGCTTGCCTCTCATAGAATGATCTAGCTAGGCAGGATGAGGGATACTGGTTTAGTAACTAAACTATGTTTAACATAATTATAAATGAACTTTAGAAGGAACTGAAGGATTGCCCTTCTGTTTCTATGGGCAATCAGTAAATAGTATTGGACTTCCTCCTATCATTTGCCTTTTATCTTTCATAATATCAGGTAGCAGTAGTATCGAGTATTTTTAGAGCTCTTTGGTTCTGTTAAAAATACAAAAGTGCTGTAAACAATCCTTTATTAATGAGAGGCTTTAAAAACAAACAAAAAATATGTTGATTGAATGCCTTCCAGACATGCGCTGTCCATGTCTGGCTACTTAAAATTAAATTAAAGTTAAATAAAATTAAAAATTTAATTTGTCAGTCACACTAATCACATTTCAAATACTCAAGAAGTACATGTTAGTAGCTGCCATATTAGACAAAATAATATAAAACATTTACACCATTGCAGAAAAGTTTTATTGGACAGCCCTATCCTAAATAAGACATTAGCACTTCACATATGTTTTTTCATTTACTCTTCTCAAAGACCCTGTGAGGTATAGAGATTATGATAATTAGATGGTAAAACTGAGGCACAAAGAGGTTAAAGCTTGCCTAATAGCATAGTCTAATGAATGTTAGAATATGAGACAGAAGTCAGTCTTTGTTGCTGTTAGAAATCTGCTTTCTTTCCATCTGTAGCAGTTGACTCCTTCCAAGATATAAATTAGCACATAGATTATGCTCAGAAAACATTCACTCAATGATGAGTTTAGGGAATGAAATAGATATATGTTGATGATAGAACAAAAGCAAGGAGAAAAGAGGAAAATAGGGATTTATTAGATAATAAAGGGAGGTAGAAATTAAAAATCTGTCTCTGATTAAGAATTATGAGAATGAAATTCTGTCTTAGTTTCTTTTCTCTGAGAAGAGCCATATTTTATATATGCACTAAAATCAGTGAGATCAGAAGAGACTATTTTGTACTAATTTAGAGAAGAATGGTATGGTAGAAAGAATGTTAGATCTGGAGTTAGAACATCTGGGCTTATGTCTGTTTATGTCATTGATTAGCTGTAATTTGGGGCAAATTATCTAATAAATTAAGTAACTCACAATTAGGCAGGTAGTGAATTTTAGAACCCAAATTCAGACCCAAATCTTTCTTAACCCTACATGGAATGTGTGTTCTCTTCACTAACCCGTAGACGGTGTCTTCTCCCCTAACTTTTGAACCTTTCTGATAACTGTTTACACTCCCATGAACAGGATTGTGCTCATACCCAACTTTGCTTCATTTGATGTTAATAGAGATAAATTTCACTCTATATATTATACATTATTGTGATAACTATTATTACTGTATACCTATATTCATCCATTGTACCACCTCTGCAAACCAGGTATCAGTGAAGTAAACTCTTGAGCCATAAAAATTAACTAACATGGGCCAGTTACTCATTAGAAACAGTTATTCAATACCTATATATTCTTTTTTAAAAAAGAAATTTTGTGTGTATTGTAGGTTTACAACATGATGTTATTGAATACATAAAGATAGGAAAATGGTTACTATAGTGGAGTATCATCTCATATAGTTCCTTTTTTGTGTAACAAGAACAGCTGAAATTACTTTTTTAGCAAAAATTCCTAATACAGTTTTATTACCTACAGTCTTCATGTTACTAGCTCTCTAGAGTCCTTCATCTTAACCTATCTGCTACTTTGTATTTTTTTACTTACATTGCCCCATTTCCTCCCCGTCTTCCATTTACTTGTAATTTAGGAAATTTTATTTATTGATTTATTATTATTATTATTATTATTATTTTTTGGTAGAGACAGAGTCTCACTTTGTACCCCTCGGTAGAGTGCCATGGCGTCACACAGCTCACAGCAACCTCCAACTCCTGGGCTTAGGCGATCCCCTTGCCTCAGCCTCCTGAGTAGCTGGGACTACGGGTGCCCGCCACAATGCCCGACTATTTTTCTGTTTTTTAGTTTGGCCGAGGCCGGGTTTGAACCCACCACCTTCGGTATATGGGGGCTGGCTGGCGCCCTACTCGATGAGCCACAGGCGCTGCCCTATTATTTTTTTTTTTTTGAGGCAGAGTCTCGCTATGTCACCCTGGGTAGAGTACCTTTGCATCACAGCTCATAGCAACCTCAAACTCTTGGGCTTAAGTGATTCTCTTACCTCCCAAGTAGCTAGGACCACAGACGCTCGCCATTTAATGCCTGGCTATTTTTTTGTTGCAGGTGTCATTGTTGCTTTAGCTGTTCCGGGCTGGGTTTGAACCTGCCAACCCTCGTGTATGTGACTGGCACTCTACCCACTGAGCTATGGGCACCACCAACCCATATTTATTGATTTTTCCAACCTATATCAAAATTTGTTCAAGGGTCAGCGATTACTATTAGCATCAGGAGTACTAGCAATAATTAAATAGTAAGAGATAGTTCACTACCTGCGAGAGGAGAAAAGAGTTATGGGAAAAGGCACACATCTGGTGTTTGAAAGAGTTTCAAAGCCACTTGGTTAGAGTTGACAGTCTCACTAGGACTTGGGGGGCATCTTTGCACAATGAAATACTTAAGATGGTTCAGTTAGAGATAGCTACATGGCTTAAGAAAGCAAAGATGTATATAAGGCATTTTAGGATGACTTGTAGCAAAATGATTAAAATAAAACTGGGCACTTTGAAAAGTAGTGAACTTTAGTTATCTAGAATTTCATCATTTAAAGTAGTGAGGTATTACTATATAAGAACTAGAAAACAAGAATCTTGCATTGTATTTAATTTCTGCCCAAAAGGTTAAAGGCTTTATATTAGTTTCTGTATATATTTGTCCTAATTTTGTCAAGGTAATATGTTTTTGTGATGATGAGGGTAGAGAGGGAACTTAGTATTCCCACATTTAAAACATAACTATTTTCCTGTTCAAAGGCAAAAGTAAATCTAAACCACCAAGTTATTAGCTTTGAAAACAATTAATGAAATCTATTGTGTTTTAACCAAACAGTTTAAAGCGTTTTTATATTAAAGGCAATTCAAATATGCCGCAACTCAAAGATAATGTTGGAATCTGGTTTAAATAAAATAATAAAATCCAGAAAATGTACTGCAAGGCCTGGAACTCTGCACAGCAGGTTCCATAGCAGAGCAGGTTAAAATCGATGCCTTCACTTGTCAGTCTTAATTTGCTTTCGTCTTTTAGAAGGTAGAAGCATGCTGTTACTGAATGCAAGACTTCCTCTTCATTAGATTAAGAAAAAGTTTTCATCCAACTTTTTCAGAAGTACTAAATAAGTGAAGATTTCTATTCATTTTTAATTGTTTTGAAAAATATTGACTCTGTGCTCTGTGGTTCACTTAATATGCTTAATGTAAAATAAAGCTTATGCTTTGAATTTATGTTTCATTTAGTGCTGTACAAGCATCTGCAGAACATCAGAAAAGACTTCAACAGTTCTTGGAGTTCAAAGAATAGTTAAGTAATATAAACTCTGTTCATTACACTGCTGATACAATTACAGATGGGACAGTAAATGTTCAGCATTCTTGGATCAGAAGAAAATGGACTAATTAGATGCTTCCTTTGTCGTGGTGGTTGCTTTGAAAACTATACTTTAATGGGAGAAATCATGGAAAGAAATTCTCAACAGAATAACCAAAAACTGCCTTTTCTGTACCAAATGTTTTTTTTTTTGTGTGTGGTATAATAAAATCTTTATTCAATTTTACAGAAGCATCTATGGCAGTAGAAATGTCTCTAGCTCATATAACTTAATAATAACTCAAAAATTTTTAGACTTTATTTTTAAAAACAATGGAGCCAGTTCAGAAGTTAAAGTAGGTTGACTTGTTATAGTCTTCCTAATTATTCTAAAGGTTTGCTCTCGGTAAATTTGAAATACATCACTTCTTTTAGAATAATACCATTTACTGAAGGATAAAAATGGTAACAGTTTAGACAGAATTCACAGAAAAATATTGTCTAAAGGACATATTTTGTTGATCTGTTAGGTTGTGTTTTTGTTTCCAGGGACAAATTAAATTTGTATGATTGTCTAAAAAAGGATCTCAATTTACAGATGCTAACTCTACATAAAGGAATGTGGAAAAATTCAGCTCTTAAGTTACAAGATTAAACATTCACATTTGGTTTTTGAAAAACAATTGACCGACATCTATGAATTTATTTGTATCATGCTAGTAAACAGTAAGTGTATGTGTATTTTCCTGTTGGTTTTGCTTTCTTTTTCTGGAACAAAACATTAAGTGATTGCAGAGTTTTTCAAGTGATAGAGTTTTGTAAGAAAAACCAGCAAACTTGCTCTTTTTTCCCATTCTTCATTTTCATTAGTTCAAATTATTTCATGAAGCATATGAGTCCTCAAAGAACGCACAGCTAACATATGACTAATTAAAATATATTAGGAAAATCCTTACCGGCAGAAGTAACTTGGTCATACAAAAGCAAGTGAAACCAAAACATCAGGGATTACTGTACTTGGGAGTGTGTCATGTCCTAAATGTGAACAGGGTAATTTTATAACTTACTAGATCAAGTTCTTTGGAGACAAAAAAACTGAAAATCCTAGCAGCAGATATTCAATGAACTAGCTTTGGACTGAAATGCTCCTTTGTAATTATTTTCCTATTATTTCCAACTAGTGTCCCAAAATATTTTCTTTAAAGTGAGCGCAATATTACATGTGCACGTGAATCTTTAATGTGGTATCACGTTTGTCTACCACTTCTCTTTTTCATTAATGCATTGTATCTTTATAATGGAATATTTCAGCTGCAGGCTTTACTCCCCGTTCAACCAGCACATGCCAAATTATAAATTAATCCTGCTGGCCTTTAAAGTGTCTTTATGGGACAGTTTCCCGTTTGTCAAGTGTTTGGGTATTTCAGCTATTACCATTTGCTTTTTTTTTTTTTTGGCTTTGTGTCTGAAGTTGAGTTGATCTCTTTTAAATGTGAAAATTGAATTTTGAATGTAGTGATTTCTTACAAATGGCCAAACAGAAAAGTATGGCTCAATTAATTGAGAACTGTTGCATGTATTAAAGACATTAAGCTTTTTATATTCCATTCTTTGTCCTGCTCCTGTATGAGTCATTTTGGGGAGACAAGGATTCTTAATCTTCTCTTACCATTAAAGAAGAATTCTGGTATTTAACCCATTGGATTCCCAAGGATAAAGATAGGATGATTCCTTTAAACCTTGACTGACTTGTGTAGAATGTTTGGCTAGGTATAGTTCCTGCGATTTCCCATATACTTTTGGTAGTGGTATATTTGATGAGTAATATGACTGTTCCTGAGATGTTCATCCCATTTTTTTTTTCAAGAAAATGTTCTATATTCAAAGTATAGACCACATAATGGCTGCCTGTTGGAGATTTAGAAACCTTCTCCCCAGATCTGTGTTGTATTTAGTAGGTAAAAGGGTCATTTTCTTTTCCCCTTTGCATGTTAATAATCTACACACCATCTGTTGGGGCTGGGGTGCTATTGCAGGGAGCGCCTTCTCCTGTGTACAAGGAGGAGGACCTTAGGGAGGCTAAGCAGAGAGAAGCATTTCCTTTGATGAAGTCACGTCCTGCCTGAGAACCCACTGATGCTATAACATTGGCCTGAAAAAAGTTTTTGTCTGGCTGTCAGTGCAAAACATGATTATATCAGCTCTTGTAATGTTTATTTGACCCCAATGGAAGATGTAAATCCACAAAACTTTCCCTGAGATCTGAGAATCTGTCCTAGAATAAACCTTGTACAGTTGAGTGAACATGAACAAGCAACAATTTGTTACTTTGCTAGGTTTGTTCCTTGTAATTATTTTGTGTGTCTTCCTGTAAATATTTATGATAATCTGTTTACATCTTTTTGTAAATCATTGATACTGAATTGAGTAGAAAAATAAATTGACATTTTTAAACAATAGGACTTATTAATTGAAATAGGTGTGTCTATAAGGTCATTTATTTAATCTGGGGGGTGAGTGTGTGTGCACGTGTTTCCTTAGCCACTTCAACTTAGTCTCAGAATTGTTCCCTATAAAACCTGAAAAAGTTTAACTTCTTGAGAAATCAGCTATTGCCTGTAACATAGACGAATTTGATCGGTTAAATGGTAACTCTAAGAGGCCTGAATTCTGAAAATCTCTTTCTTTGTTTTCTTGGCTGTCTTTTTTTCCAAAACCAAACAAAGGGTGCAGTTGCTGAAAGCCATCTCTTAACAGAGGTTTCTTTTCTTGCCAAAATAGTGTTTCCAAATGGATCATATTCCCCCAAGCTAACAGTTGTCTGTCAACTTTACTTAAATAAGTCTGAACTTCACCTCTAGGTAGTTGAGGTACTAAGCCCTCAAGCTCCCTCTCTTGCTCTTCCAACCCGTAATCATCTTTCTTTAAAACCAAGTAGCCTAAAACAACGGTGGCTTTCATTCATCAGTAAACAATCTAACTATTCTTATCAAGCTGCTGACCATTTTTAAATAAGCAAAATTGTTTTCAGGGCGAGGAAAGGGAATGGGCAAGCACGTGCCCCTGTGGTTCTCAGCTGTGCTGCTGGGCAGCCGTGGCAGTTGCCATAGTTTTGTGCAAGTTGATGTGGAGCTAGCTAATCACTCAGAAATGTTCACTTAGTGTCCATCATGGCACAGCTGTTAGAAATAAATGAAATTATGACCAACACAGTCCCTGCCCTCAGGAGTTTATAATCTCATGCGGTGGCATTTAATGTGTATCAGAATCGTCAGGGGTGCTTAGGGCACGTGCAGAGTCTGGGCTCCACTGCAGAGCATATTCTGCTTCAAGAGGTCTGGGCTAGTTCTCAAGAGATGTCATTTTAACAGACTCTAAGCAAGAGGTCCAAGAATCACACTGTGAGAATGTTTTTTTCTAGATCAGGGGTTTTCAAATTTCTGCATGCATCAGAATCACTTGGAGAGTTTCTGATTCAGTAAGTGTGGGGTTGATTGGACCCAAGAATTGTATTTCTACCAGGTATTCAGTGATGCTTCTGGTCAGGAGCCCATACTTTGAGAATCAGTGTTCTGGTGGATTGTTCGTATGGTCTTCTCTCAGATGAGTGCCTGCCTGAAGCGTCTGAACTATTACTTGCTATAAAGTAGAATTCTGCTATCTGATTCATTTAGCGAAAAGCTTGAAGAATACAGATAGGTCCATAGGTAATGCAGGAACGCTGACAGATACTCAGTCCATACACTTGAAGTTGCTTGGCATGAGTTGCTCTTTTACCCCATCATGTGGTGGTGCTTATTCCTCTTACCTAAATCTCTGTCTTTTGAGGACTTCCCATTCTTTAGAATGATCTTTGCCCTTCATCATTAAACACAGCATGTCCTTAGGTGTCCTGGTGCTAGCCCTCTTTGTCACCTGTCTTGTTTAGCAGAGCTATGTGGTTGCGTCTTGCTCTCCTGTGCTCATATTCTCCCTGCACACACATATTTTACCAGATTCCGTTGAGTGTGCCTCGTAAGTGATCCTTGTAAAGTGCAGAGAAATATTGGAAGGTGACCGCTAAGATCACAGACCTTTACCTTGATAGTTTTTTGAAGCTATGTTGATTCTTGGTTGGTTTATCCTTTTACCTCTCTGTCCATTAGTAACAGAGGTCTGTAGTCGTGAAAAAGATGTCAAACACTAGTCCCTTCCTATCCAGGACTCACTCTTAGTTGCTATCTAGAATTCTTAGTAGCAAGGATATAAGCTCCACTTCACTAGTAGAAGCACAGAAAAGAGTTGAAATTTTTCTTTCCTTCTCAGAGAGAAAGGAGAGTTGATCTTGAAGGCACAGGTAAGTGTTGGTGAGCACAAGTGTAGATTTGCTTCTAGGCCCCATGAAGAACTTGGAAAGCTTTCAGGATCTCTAAATGGTTCTCCCTGCTTCATTCTGCATCAATGCCTCATTCTCTCTCCCTGCCCATTGACTTTGTACCACTCCCTCCAGCTGCCCTCTAGCTCCTGACTTTACATGTAATAGAAACTGATCATTTGTTTCTGAAACTAAATTCCTAATTGAAAGAAATTAGCCCAAATGAATCAGATGTCTAAGGGGTTAATTAGGCTTGAGGGACAGCGTCATCCAATCCCAACATGGCTTCTGAGGGCCTACCTTTGTTAATTGGGAAAAAGTGGAAAGTAGGACAATTCCTAGGGCCTCCTGCGAGAGAAGACAAAATTTGGAATTCAGGATCTACAAACAGAAGCTGGTAAATTTCCTTGCTTTGGGTTGGACTCCAAAGCGCAAAGGATGAGGAGAAGTAGGTTTCACAAACCTTAGTTGAGTTAAAATTAAATTGGATTGAGAAGGTCTCTGTTTGCCAGTATTTCTAGGCCCTGGCAGAAGCTAAATCTTCTCTGGAGGAAAACAACACCCTTGGCCTCAATCGTTTCTAAAAACAAATTTTCAAATACAATGTCTGCACACAGTTGAAAATAACCAGGCACAAGAAATGACAGCACAAAATGATTGAGATCCAGCAAGAGCACAGGCAATACATGGATCCATAAGGACTCCAGATATTAGAATTGTCAGAGTAAAATAATTCAATGAGTTTTCTTTTTTTTTTTTTTTTTTTTTTTTTTTGCAGTTTTTGGCCGGGGCTGGGTTTGAACCCACCACCTCTTGACATATGGGGCCAGCGCCCTACTCCTTTGAGCCACAGGAACCACCCCTCAATGAGATTAAAACATGAAACATCAGAGAACTGGAAACTTCATATATACGTATATTATAATTTGTGTTTATTTATAAAACAAAGTTTGAAAAAGAACCATAGGAATTCTAGAACAGAAGAATGGGATAACTAAAGTTAAGACGTCAATGAGTAGGTTTACCTACCATTGAGTCACAGCTGGAGAAACCGATTTGGGAGATAGGTGAGCAGAGGCTATCCTGAATAAAGCATGGAAAATCAAGAATATTAAAATACAGAAGGGCAGGTTAAGAGATGATGCAATGAGAACATTTGTAAATGTAATTGGAATTCTGGTGTCTAATGGAGCAGAAGCAGATTTAAAGATTTAACAGCAGAGAATGTTTTCTAAACTTGTCAAGACATAAAGCCACAGATTGAAAAAGCTTTATGAACCTTAAATAAATGAAAAGAATCTGTACTGAGGTACATCATAATAAAGGTGCTAAAAACCAAAGAAAGTCTTAAAAGGAGACAGAAAAAAAAGGCCACTTTCAAATGAGCAACAATTAGCTAACTTCTCAACAAAAACCATCGAAGACAATGGAATGGAAATTTTAAAGTGCTGGAAGAAATCTACTAACCTAGATTTCATACTCAGAGTTAATCTTCACAAATGGTGGGGAAATACATTTTCAGACAAATGAAAGCTAAGAGATTTCATGAACAGGTCACACAAGAATAGATGTGTTGAAAATAAAAGGAAAAAATTAAAATGCAAACACTAAAAGAAAGCTGATATAGTTGTATAAGTTTTTGACAAAGTACACTTTAAGGCAAGAGTGTCAAACCTTTTTTCTCTGTTACATATTGGACGAGTAAGAGTTGTCTCGGGCCACACAAACACTTAGGACAGCTAATTAGCAAAAAAAAAAAAAAAAAAAAAGTACCCTGCGTACCTTTCCTGATATCTAACACCACAGATAAGCAAAGTTTTTACAAAACTCAGCATTGGGCTACTTGGGAGGCCGAGGCAAGAGAATCGCCTAAGCCCAGGAGTTGGAGGTTGCTGTGAGCTGTGTGACCCCTTGGCATTCTACTGAGGATGATAAAGTGAGACTCTGTCTCTACCAAAAAAAAAAAAAATCAGCATTGGGCTGTGGGTCACAGGTTGGACACCCCTCCTTTAAGGCAAAAAGCCTTACTAGAGGTGAGGGTGCCACTTCAAAGTGATAGAAGGTTCAATTGTGAGAAAGAAACAGTTCTGAATGTTAATGCACCTAATAATGTAGCTTCAAAAAGGAGTTTATCCAAATCTTTTATCTTCTACCTATAAAAGAAGGTAGGTATTCAGCACCATTAATTATCAGGTAAATACAGATTTAAAATAAAATGACCAAAGGCAGACTAAGAGAGATAGAGTGCGAACACAAATAAAAGCTGCAGACCAGTATCTCTTGTGAACATAAGTGCCAAAAAGTGCTCAATAAAATAATAGCAACAGGGGCGGCGCCTGTGGCTTAAAGGAGTAGGGTGCCGGCCCCATATGCCGGAGATGGCGGGTTCAAATCCGGGCCGGGCCAAAAAAAAGAAAATCAAATAAAAATAATAATAACAACATAAGTCAGCGGCATAGTGAGAGGATTATGCAACATGACCAATAGGAATTATCACAACAATGCAAAAGTGGTTCAAGAGATGAGAATCAATAAATGTAATATGCCACATAGTAGTTTCCAGGGCTGTCATAACAAATCACAAATTGGATGACTTAAAACAACAAAAGTTTATTCCATCAAGTGCTGAAGGCCATAATCCTGAAATCAAGATGATGGTTTCTTTTGGTGTCGAACATAATCCCAAAAGACACAGTCCTGAATGTTGAATTCCTGAAAGAACAAAATCCCTAAATCTAAAATCCTTAATGTCCCAAATCACGAAAGTCACTGTCCCAAAAGACTAAAATACTGAACGCCAAATTCTTGGGACAGGATTAGCGTGTTTTGGGATGTGTGCAGAGAATCGCATCACGGTGGGTGGAATCATCCTCATTATTGACTTGACTTGGAAGTTAGGTGTGGTTTATGGAGATGCATATGATTGCCAAGTTGACAAGGGATAGACACGGAAACCTTATTTTAGGTGTCAACTTGGCTGGATTAAAAAATATCTAGGGCGGCGCCTGTGGCTCAGCGAGTGGGGTGCCGGCCCCATATACCAAGGGTGGCAGGTTCAAACCTGGCCCCAGCTGAACTGCATCAAAAAATAGCTGGGTTTTGTGTAGTCTCAGCTACTTGGGAGGCTGAGGCAAGAGATTCGCCTAAGCCCAAGAGTTGGAGGTTGCTGTGAGCTGTGACTCCACGGCACTCTACCGAGGGAGATAGAGTGAGACTCTTATCTCTACAAAAAAAAAAAAAGAAAGAAAGAATCTAGAAACCTGACTCAACTACTACTTGGATTCTACCTAACAAATGTAAACAATGTAACCCATTTGTGTGTTCCCCTATATAAATCTGAAATAAAAAGAAATATCTAGAAACCTGAAAAAAATATAATGAAACGCCACTATGCACCTATCAGGGGGACTAAAATAGAAAGGATGGTAACAGGTGTCAGTGAGGATGTGGAGCAACGGGAACTCTCATATAACCATTGAAAGGAGGATCAACATGTGCCTACGCTATGACCCATCAGTTCCATTAATTGGTAAATGCCAAGAGAAATGAGTGCACATGGCCACTGAAAGTCCTGTTTACAAGGATGCTTATAGCAAGATTTTTCACAACATTCCTAAATTGGAGACAATGGAAATGCCCAGCCTGTAATCCCAGCATTTGGGGAGGCCAAGGTGGGAGGACCGCTTGAGGCCAGGAGTGTGAGACAAGTGTGGGCAACATAGTTAGACCCCATCTACAGGAAAAAAATGTTTTTAATTAGCTGGGTGTGCTGGCGTACGTGAGCCTGTAGTCCCAGCTACACAGGAGCCTAAGGCAGGAGGATTGCTTGAGCCCAGGAGTTCTGGGTTACCGTGAGCTATCATCATGCTTACTGCACTCCAGCCTGAGTGACGGAATGAGACTCTGTCTTAAGAAAAAAAAAGGTTGGCTTGGTGCCCATAGCACAGTGGTTATGGCACCAGCCACATCAACCAAGGCTGGCGGGTTCGAATCCGGCCTGGGCCAGCTAAACAACCACAACTGCAACAAAAAATAGCTGGGTGTTGTGGTGGGCGCCTGTGATCCTAGCTACTTGAGAGTCTGAGGCAGGAGAATCACTTGAGCCCAGGAGTTTGAAGATGCTGTGAGCTGTGATGGCAAGAGGGATCACCTGAGCCCAAGAGTTTGAGGTTGCTGTGAGCTATGATGACTCTGCGGCATTCTACCCTGGGGGACAGAATGAGACTCCATCTCAAAATAAATAAACAAATAATAAATGTACCTTGTAGGTGGTTGATATTTGTTTGAACTGAACTGAGCTCATTATCAGCATCGTAGGACTGTTACACAGTCAGGGTTTTAGACTCAAGTGTTCACAAAAGCTGGACGGGTGAGGAGGTAGGTGAGGCTGGCTAGCGGGGGACGCAGCCAGCTGTAGAATACGTCTTGGCTCCTGCTGGTGGTTGCAGTGGGGGTAGTGCTGGCTTTGTGTAGCTAG
Source organism: Perodicticus potto (assembly GCA_963574655.1). NCBI lineage: Eukaryota > Metazoa > Chordata > Mammalia > Primates > Lorisidae > Perodicticus > Perodicticus potto. Next base: position 31,491 of record CAUYRH010083154.1, on the reverse strand, counting down.
ATTTCCCTATTGGCTTTTAGGAAGGCAGAGATCCAGATTTGATATAAAATCACCCTATTTAAAGTGTTGGCAGCTGAATAGTAATTAAAAAAAATAAAACAGTGACCGCCAAATCAAACTACACAACTCTATGACTACCAGTTGCAGTCTGTTTTATTTTATACCTGAAGAGGTGGGAATGTGTTTTACATCTAAACATCCCAGCCCATAGTCTCTTGAACGGCGTCTTCCATCAGGCACCTTTCTGCTTGAAGAAAAGGCTCCTGACAGCTTCCTAATTGGATTTCTGGGCCATATCTGTAAGGAGTTTGCAGGGTTTTGTAAAAGCTTCTTTGTAGTTGTCTGTTTACCCCAGCTGAATCAGACATGTGCTCCCAGAGATTTTTTTCCTCCTTTTGTTATAACATTCTTAATGATGCATTCTGACTTTTTCACTCTGTTTTCTACACATTTGTCACCACTTCTGCTTTTGGATCTTCATACTGGAAAATCTGAGGCTTACATGGAAGATTGATTTTTAATGCCCCTTGTTTTGTTTTTCGGCTATAACATTTGCATGCAATTATGACATTTTAAAAATAGGAGACCACGAGGCTTGAAGAAAGAATTTTCAGGGCGGATGAGCAAATGGAAAGGCCGGCCCTTAATTTTGTTAACATCCCAATTACATCGTGGTAACCCTTGTGACGATTTCTGTCCCTTGTAATGCAACACCTGGTTTTTGTTCCAGGGACAGGGACCAAGCCTTGCTGACTCAACCCTTGCTCAATCTTGGAAGAGTTGATTGGAAGGCTCATGTTTCCCACTGGCCAGCAGAGGTCACTATTTCAAAGTTGTTAGGGGAAAAATTTGTGCAGTCCACACTGTTTCTCTTTTGTTTGGGGGAGGTTGTTTTATTTACAGTACTGGAGGGAGTTTTTAAAAAATATTTATTTATTTATTTATCTTTTTTGAGACAAAGTCTCACTCTGTCACCCTGGATAGAGTGCCATGGTGTCATCATAGCTCACAGCAACCTCAAACTCTTGGGCTCAAGCAATTCTCTTGCTTTAACCTCTTACCTTAACCTTTTTTTAGAAATGGAGTTTCACTCTTGCTCAGTCTGGTCTTGAACTCCTGAGCTCAGGCAATCCACCCATCTCGGCCTCTCTTGAACTCTTGAGCTTCAGGCAATCCACTCGCCTCAGCCTCTCAGAGTGTTAGTACTACAGGCATGAGCCATCATGCCCGGCCAGGGAGATTTTTTTTATTCATACGTTTCTATATTTTCCAAATGTTCTACAAAAATGAACTGCTTATATGTACTCTGTTGTAAAGTGCTGATGCCTAGAGTAGGCTTCCGTGTAACTGGTTACTTGTGGCGTAATAATAGTTGTCATTTATTGAAGACCTACTCTGGGCTGGACCTCGTGCTCCTTATTCTACAGACATTATCTTCAACAGCTATTTCTCTTTGGGGTTGTGAGGTTACTTCAGAGGAGCCGGGTGTGTGTGAGGGGGGAGAGAAATGAAATGATTTGCCTAAGGACACACAGCTAGTGGAGGCACTCATATACAGGGCGAACTTTCTGCAAAAGTTAAGCTCTGAAGGTTCCTGGGAGCTGTATTTTTTCCCAAAGGAGGAACATTTTAGCAGCTTGAAACAGCCATCACTTAGAATGTATGGGAGGAGTATGTATTTTTGAAGCAAAACTTCAGAAATAGCTTGATATTTTTTTTTTTCCTTTGCAAAATTCAGCTTGCTCTTAAAGAAGCTTGAATTTGCTTCTGGTCTTCTTTGAAGATGGGGAGGGAACTGCACTTTGCTCCTACTCCAGATGAAAACAAATATTAGTAATACATTGTCTCCAAAAGTGCCCTGAGCTTAAGACCTATTTAGTGAATAAAGTTTGCTAAAAGATTTATTATTTCAGTTTAGAAGGCCAAGTGAAAACCTCCTAACTTTAAAAGAAATAGGCTGTTTGTGAATGAAAAGAGAAATCTGTTTTAGTGGACTTTTATTTATTCATGTTTTAAAATTAATCACCAGGGTTTTCCATGAAGCTGGAGAGTTATGAGAGGACAGCTGTGTTTTTCACTGGGTAATGAGTGGTCAATATGACCCTCCTGTTCTCAGTGAGTAAGTAACTCACGTCAGAAAAGTAAGAAAAAGCTTTGTATTTTGAGGGCTTCTGAAAAAAAAAAAAGACATTAGATTCTGGAATCTTACAAATTGGCCTAGTATACTGCTGTCCATTATTCCTATCTCAAAATATTGAATGTTCTGTGGTTATTATTAACCATAACAATTATTATTAGAATAGAAAACCCTATTGCTAGGGCCAGGAGCGGTGGCTCATGCCTATAATCCTAGAACTCTGGGAGGCTGAGGTGGGTGGATTGCTTGAACTCACAGGTTCGAGACCAGCCTGAGCCAAAGCAAGACCTCTGTCTCTAAAAATAGCTGGGCATTGTATAGCACCTGTAGTCCCAGCTACTTGGGAGGTCTGAGGGTGACAGATGAGACTCTGTCTCAAAAGAACAGAAAACCATATTGCTTTTTAGCTCCCCTCCTCTTCCTCCTCCTCTTCCTCTTTTCTTTGATGGGATCTTGCTCTGTTGCCCAGGCTGGAATGCAGTGGTGTCATCATAGCTCACTGCAACCTCAAACACCAGGGTTCAAACAATTCTCTTGTCCCAGCCTCCTGAGTAGCTGGGCCTACAGGGGTGTGCACCACTATGCCCAGCTTATTTTATTTTTTTATTTTTTATTTTTTGTAGAGACAGAGTTTCACTTTATCGCCCACAGTAGAGTGCTGTGGCATCACAGCTCACAGCAACCTCCAACTCCTGGGCTTAGGTGATTCCCTTGCTTCAGCCTCCCGAGTAGCTGGGACTACAGGTGCCCGCCACAATACCCGACTATTTTTTTGTTGCAGTTTGGCTGGGGCTGGGTTTGAACCCGCCACCCTCAGTATATTGGGCCGGCGCCCTACTCACTGAGCCACAGGTGCCGCCCTTCCCAGCTTATTTTTTTATTTAATGTAGAGATGGGGTCTAGCTGTTGCCCAGGCTGGTCTTATGCTCCTGGCTCAAGCAATTCTCCTGTCTGGGCCTCTCAAAATGCTACAATTATAGGTGTGAGCCACTGGACTGTTCTTTTAGGTCTTCTAAGTAAACTGATAAGAAGGTGCTGGCTTATTATTGCTTCCAGCAAATGTATAGGAAGTTTTCACAGGGCTAGCAAGTGGTTCTAATAGCAATATTCCTATGTGAAACGAATGGCTTTGTAAACAATATACATGCACCTGGATTTCAATTAGAGGCAATATGATATGGTTAAAAGGGCTTAGCATTCATTTCCTCATTCGTTCAATCAATAGATGCGTGTTGAGCATCTCCTGCATGCTGGGCACTGTCTGGATGCTGGGAACACAACAATGCACAACACAGATGAGCTCACCATTCTAGGGGGTGGAGGGAAATAATGAATGTAAACCAACACCGCGGGGTGCTGAGCGTGCTGAAGAACAGGCAGAGAGCAGGTTGCAGAGCGGCCTGCATAAGGTAAAGGAGAGAATATGTGGATACTTGAGGGGGAGTTCGAGAAAGCAGAAGGGCCCCGAGGCAGGAGCATGCCTCAAGGGATAGCAAAGAGGGTAGGGTGGTCAGGCCCTGTGGTGGGGTGGAGAGTGGTGGTGAGCTCAGAAATGTAGGAGGGGGCCCAGATCACGTCAAGCCAGGTAGGCCGTGGGGAGGTCTGTGCTCTCACTCTGAGTCAGGGTAGCCACTGGAAAGTTCTGAGAAAAGGAGGACTGTGGACTTTAAAAATTAGATCTAGTGTTTTGTGGAAATAGACTAGGGAGAGGGGGTGGCCGGCAAGAATGAAAGCAGGGGGACTAACACGGAGGCTGCTGTTGTGAAGCAGGTGAGAGATAATGGTGTCCGGGCCCAGACTGGTAGCAGTGAAAGACCAAAAAGTAGACAGATGGGTCCATTTTGAAAGCAGAGTCGACAAGAATCGCTAGTGGAGGCAGGCACGGTGCCTCACGCCTATAATCCTAGTACTCTGGGAGCCCAAGGTGGGAGGATGGCTTGAGATCAGGAGTTTGAGAGCAGCCTGAGCGGGAACAAGATCCTATCTCTACTATAAATAGAAGAATAAGTCGGGGGTTGTGAGGGCCTGTAGTCCCAGTCATTTGGGAGGTTGAGGCAGAAGGATCATTTGAGCCCAAGAGTTTGAAGTTGCTGTGAGCTATGATGATGCTATAGCACTCTAGCCTGGGAAATAGAGCAAGACTTTGTCTCAAAAAAAAAAGAAAAAAAAAGAGGCTGGGCATGGTGGCTCACACCTGTAACCCTAACACTCTGGGAGGCCAAGATGGGTGGATCCACTGAGCTCAGGGGTTTGAGAACTTGTCTACTAAAAACACACAAAAAACTAGCTGGGCATTGTGGCAGGCACCTGTGGTCCCAGCTACTTGGGAAGCAAGATTTCTTGAGGTCGGGAGTTTGAGGTTGCTGTAAGTTATGATGCCACAGCATTCTAGCCAAGGCGAAAGTGAGACTCTGAATTGCTAGTGGGATGGTTGTGGGGTGTGAAAGTCATTGGTGTTGGGCGGCACCTCAGTGGGTAGGGCACCGGACCCATATACCTAGGGTGGTGGGTTCAAACCTGGCCCTGGCCAGCTAAAACAGCAGTGGCAACTGCAACAAAAAATAGCCGGGCGTTGTGATGGGCGCTTATATTCCCAGCTACTCGGGAGGCTAAGGCAAGAAAATCGCTTAAGCCCAAGAATTGGAGGTTGCTGTGAGCTGTGACGCCATGGCACTCTACCAAGGATGACAGAGTGAGACTCTTTCTCAAAAAAAAAAAGACAAAGTCATTAGTGTTGACTTCAAGGTTTCTGGCCTGAGCAGCTGGTGGAATGAACTGCCATTTACTGAGATGGGGTGGAATTGAGAAGCTAAATGGGTTAGATATGTTTGGGTGCATATACCCGAAAACTCAAAATAATGAGTTTTTTTTTTCTTAAGTGGCACAACAACTTATTTTCTTTCTCATATAAAGAAGATCCAGAAATAGGCTATCCAGTAATGCTACGGTAACTCCCTGAGGTTGTTAGAGATTTGAGCTTGTTCTAGCTCTCTGTATAGTTAGCCTCAAGGTATGATCTTTGTCTTCATGGTCCCACGTGGCTGTTAGGGACTAAAGCCCTCATGTTTTCCTCCTAGGCGACAGGAAGAACCAACGTGTATTCCTTCCATTTTAAGAAAACTTCCTGAAAGTTCTCACACTCACACTTACATCTCATTGGCCAGCGTGTCGTTCACATGGCCACGTCTCTTTGTAAGGGAGTCTGGAAAATGTCTTTTGGAGGTTGAATGTAACCCCTTAATAAAATTGGGGTTCTCTTATTGGAGAGAAAGGAAACAGTTAACATCCAGGTAGGCTGCCAGCCATCTTTTTCCTAAAGTTTGGTTTTGGAGGAAATGAGTTCTAGTTGTACCTCCGGCACTATTGGGCTCTGTGACCTTAAGCTGAGATTCATCACTAAACTTCTATTTTATTTCAGCTGCAAAATCAAAGAATTGGATTAAATTTTTTTTTATTTACCTTCTAATTGTAACATTGCATGAATGTTTGAATTTGGCATATGGTAGGTAAGCCTGGGTTTCATAAAAGAGATGAAAAAACTTTGAAGAAAGGATTATGCAAAGAAGATGCCTATTAAATGTCTTAAAGATGATTTTTATAAATGAAAGATTTAAAAAAAATTGTTTTTGAGATAGAGTCTCTCTCTGTTGCCCTGGGTAGAGTGCTGTGGCATCATAACTTACAGCGACCTCAGACTCTTGGGCTCAGGTGATCTTCTCGCCTCAATCTCCCGAGTAGCTGGGACTACAGGTGTCTCCCATGACGCCTGTCTAATTTTTCCATTTTTAGTAGAGCTGGGGTCTCATTCGTGCTCAGGGTAGTCTCGAACTCCTGAGCTCAAGGGATCTACCTGCCTCGGCCTTCCCGAGTGCTAGGATTACAGGCGTGAGCCACTGTGCCCAGCCAGATTCAAACATATTTATAAATGCAATTTTATTCTTTTATATTTTTCAAAATGCTTTCCACACATAGATACAGATGACTTTAATATGTACCTGAAAAGGCGCATACAGATTACATAACACTGTGTATACTGGGTGAATTTGCTATTCATTTCGTAAGAAACATGTTTAATAAAAATGTAAATATTCAGCTACTCCATTCCTTATTCCATATGTGCATTTGTTTCAGCCTCATTTACCAACTTTTTGATCTGTTGAATCAATTCAGAACATGGGACGAAATCCACAAACTACTGAATGTCTCCCATACACATATAAAGTCCCTGCCTCCAGGGGGTCTGAAGTGGGAATGCAGCAAGTACACGTACACAGCAGAAAGGCAGTGACTACAGAGTGCCCAGGAAGGAGAATGACAGGGGCTTTGTGTGGCTGGTATTTGGTTGGAAGGGAATCCCAACTGACATGGAGAAGGGGCCCTTTGGGGATCTGGGTGGGCTCGGGTGGGAGTGGCCAGCCAGGAAGGCATTCTCGGGGGAAGCAGCAGTGGCAGAGGCAGGTGACAGGGAATGCTCCAGTTCAGCTGGAGATGAGGTGTGGTGACACAGTGGAAAGGTTATAGTATTCAGGGTGAAGCAGGTGTAGGAATGAAGCCTGAATTTGCCACTTGCTAGCTCTGAGACCTCGAGTGAGTCCCATAACCTCTTGGATCTCATTTTCCACATCATCCTTACGAAGCAATACTGTCGTTTGTACTGAAAGTATGTGCATGGTCTCATCTGCAGTAATATACATCAAAGCACCTGCCACGGGGCACAGTACTGTGTGTTTCCATAAATAACAGGTCCCATAGTACTGTCCAGTATTGTCCCTTACAGTGTTTCAAGCTGTCAAATCTTATGTCTTCATTAGCAGCATTGGATATGCATATTATGTTAAGCCTGATTCTGTTTCCCTACAAATACATTGGCATGCGGAAAACCAATTAGAGTCTCTATAGTGAAGCAATTGCATAGTAATGAATGGGAGGAAGGAGTATAGCGTAATAGTCTGGGAATTGTGACATCATCTTTGCTTTTGGAAACCGCCATTAAGGATGAAGGATGCCTTGGGGATGGTCCAAATTCCAAATTAGCTATTTTTTCCCAACACCCAGCCTTTTGCTTGCCTCAGTCCCGTCACCCAGGAGGGATGAGTTTGCTGCCTCAGTAAAGCTAAGGTCCAGCCACTTTTCTGTCTCCACAGCCCCGGCCCCAGGAGCCAGGCTCTCAGCATCTCTCCTTGCAACTTCTCGAGGTCCTTCCAGCTTCTCCTCTGGCCTCTTGCTCAGCCCATTTCCCACCCAACAGCTGGAAAGCTGTGTCAGTCTCCAGTTAAAATTCTTCTTTCCTTTAGGGTCCAGACCTTGCTCTCCCCCAGTCTCACTGGCGTCCTCTGGTCTCTCCCTCTGTGGCTCCAGACACACTACCCTTCTTTGGTTGCCTGAAAGAGATCTTAGTTCCTCTGGCTTCAAGGATTTTGCACATATGGCTTTATCTAGCTGGAAAGCTTTTCCTCAGCTCAACGGGCAGTAACTTCTCTTAGGTTCCAGGTTAATCATCACCTCCACAGGAAAGCCTTCCTTGACCCTGTCCATGAGGGTCAAGCCTCCGATCCCCACTTCTCATCCTCTCAGAGCACAGACCATTTCTGCCTCAAGGTCTTGTGATTGTGCATTCATCGGGTGATTAGCCGAATACTCTGTGTCTTCCAGCAGTCAGAAACTCATGAATCCCTGACACCTGGGACGGTGCCTGGTACGTGTTAGGTACTCAGCCAGTGTTGCTGAGTGAGAATACGGGCTCCTTAGTGCTTCCTCCTTGCTCTCTTAGCTAGTTACTTTCGACCTCTCTGCATGGGGTTTTGGAGGGCCTGCACCTCCTTCAGTAAGTCCTTCATCCACGATTCAGCCATCATGGGTTGCAGGCATGTGCTTGATCCTAGGGCTGCGGTGGCTAATCAATAGTTCTTGCTCCTGAGGATCTCTGGGTGTCCAGAAGGCTAGGAGAGCAACATAGTTGGCTCTATCTGCAGGGAGAATGGACAGGAGGGGCAGGCTGGAGGCAGGGAGACCAGGTGGGAAGCAGGTTCAGTGATTCAGTGATGAGGGCTCATGCCCTGCTGCAGTGGAGCCGGGAGCAGGAGCAGTTGCCGAAGGTGCTTAGGAGATAGGAATTGCAGGCCTTGGTGTGTCTGGCGGGGGAAGGGGAGGAGGAAGCCAGCATAGGACGGATAACCCCTGGGATCTCAGCTTGGTGCTGTCAACATTCATGAAAGAGAAAAACACTGGATGAGGAGGGGAGAAGCAGGAAATCAGTATGGTAGAAGTTGGCTTCCCAAGGAAGTTATTTCCATTTCTAGAGGAATTCTGATTAACCTAAAGTTTCATTCACAAGAGACTCTACTTTTAGGAATAATAAATAATAATAATAATAATTATTATTATAATTATTATTATTAGTCAACTATAATAATAATAGTTGACTTTTTGTTTTGTTTTAAATCATTATAGATCCTTTTGCCAATATCACACTGGCTTGATTACCGTAGCTTTATACTGAGTTTTAAAATCAGGTAGTGAGTTCTCCAATTTAGTTTTTTTTGGAAAATTGTTTTGGGGCAGTGCCTGTGGCTCAAGGAGAAGGGCACCGGCCCCATACACCAGGGGTGGTGGGTTTGAACCCGGCCCCGACCAAAACTGCAAAAAAAAAAAAAAAAAAAAAAAAAAAGAAAATTGTTTTGGCTATTCTAGTTCCTTTACCTTTCCAAATTTTGCAATCGGCTTGTTGATTTCTATGCAATCCTGCTGGGATTTTGGTTGGGCTTATGTTAAACCTATAGATTGATTTGGGGTAAAATGATGTCTTAACAATATAGAACCTTCCAAACTATGAACATAGTACACCTTTTTAATTATTTAGGTCTTTGGTTTCTTTTATCAGTGTTTTGTGGTTTTCAGGATACAGATTCTGTACATATTTTGTTAGATTTATATATAAGTACATTATTTTTCAGTGCTGTTATAAATGGTACTTTAAAACATTTTAATTTTTAATTGTTTATTGTTAATGTTTATAAATATAATAGCCTTTTTAATATTGTACTCGTATATAGCCACCTTGATAAACTCATTTGTTAGTTCTAAGAGGTTGTTTTTCTTTTTCTTTCTTTCTTTTTTTTTTTTTTTTGCAGTTTTTGACTGGGGCTGGGTTTGAACCCATCACCTTTGGTTTATGGGGCTGGTACCCTACTCCTTGAGCCACAGGTGCTGCCCGGGTTGGTTTTTTTTTTTCTTTTTTAGAGACAGAGTCTCACTTTGTCGTCCTTGGTAGAGTGCCGTGGCATCACAGCTCACAGCAACCTCCAGCTCTTGGGATTAGGCAATTCTCTTGCCTCAGCCTCCTGAGTAGCTGGGACTACAGGCACCCACCACAACGCCCGGCCATTTTTTGTTGCAGTTTGGCTGGGGCCAGGTTTGAACCTGCCACCCTCAGTATATGGGGCTGATGCCCTACTCACTTAGCCATAGGCACTGCCCTGTTTTGCTTTTTTAAATTTTTGGTAGCTTCTGTGGGATTTTCTACACAGACAAGACAATCATATCAACTGCCAATAGAGAATTTTATTTCTTCCTTTCTAAGCTGTATGCTTTTTATTCTTTTTCTTACCTTACAGTACTTGCCAGGACATCAGTATCCTGTTAAGTAGAAATAGTGAAAATAGATATTGTTACCTTGTTCCTGATCTTAGAGGAAAGCATTCAGCCTTTACACTAAGTGTAGGGGTAAATGTGTGATGTTAGCTATAGGTTTTTGTGGAGGTTTTCGTTTTATTTTGTTTTTGTTAGATGCCCTTTTTTCTAGTTAACAAAGTTCCCTTATATTTCTAGTTTAAGTTGGTTCTTATTTTCTAATCATATGTGAGTTTTTATCTAAACATCCTTAGTGATCCCTCGTGTGTTCTGCACTATGATTCTTCAGGGTTTTTGTTTGTTTTATTTTCTTTTATTTTGCGACAGGGCCTCGCTCTATTGCTGGACTAGAGTTCTGTGGCATTATCATAGCTCACAGCAACCTTAAACTCCTGGGCTCAAATGATCTTCCTGCCTCAGCCTTCCATATAGGCTTGCACCACCATGCCTGGCTAATTTTTTTTTCTTTCTTTCTTTCTTTCTTTTTTTTTTTTTATAGATATGGGATCTCATTATGTTGCCCAGGCTGGTCTCTAACTCCTGGGCTCAAGCAATTCTCCTTCCTTAGCCTTCCAAGTCACTGGCTTCAGCTACTGCACCCAGCTCAAAAGTTTTAATTTTGATGAAGTTTAATTTATTTTTTATTTGTTGTTGATGTTTTGTGTCATATTAAAGACCCATTGCCAAATCCAAGGCCACTACATTGCCAAGGGAGTACTTCAGAAGTGACTGTAGTGATGATATTCACCAGTGAGATATATACTACTTTTTCTAGGATGAGCTCTTGAACTTAACCATCAGGCCTCCCTTTGGCAGCTCTAATGGCCATTCAGAAAATGAGTTCCAAAATTGCCTTTGGACTAGGCACTGGTGTCAGTGTACACCGGTGGGAGCTTCCCATGGGGAGTACTTAGAGGGTGACCGTAGTGATATTCAGCAATAAGGTATATAACACTTTTTCTAGGATGAGTTTGTGAACTTAATTATCTGTATCAGGTTGTTGGACGATTTTGTGTTACTTTTTGAAGTATATGGTATGGGGTAGGCATACAACTTCATTCTTTTGCTTGTGAATATCCAGTTGTCTCACTACCATTTATTGACTAGATTTTTCTTCCCCGATTGAGTGATCTTTGCACTCTGATTGAAAATCAGTTGGCCATAGACATAGGACATTGAGATACTCTTGACTGTAAGAACTGCAGCAAATCATTTAATTTTGAACTCTTATTTTCTCATCTATGAAATGGGGATAATAACCTCTTGATCTCAGAGTTGTTGTCATAATTAAAGGAGATCACACATGGAGAGTGTCAGCCATAGTACCTGGCACATGGCAGGTTCCCCAGTGAGTATTGACTGTTTCCTTGCTGCAAAGGCAGGGTAAGCATTGTAACATCCATCACCTCTATTCCTTCTCCTTCTTCATTTCTCCAAGATACAAGAGGCTGTAGAGATAGAAATATCTGCTATTTACCTCAACCGTTTTTTGAATGTATTCTTAGACCCCTGACAAAGATAGTGGGGGGAGAGTTTTGATAGGGTGAGGACTTAGCTAGAATCTCAGGTAACCAAATGACGTAGTGGTGAGCTCCAATAATTCAATCGACATTCAGTAAACATTTGCCTACTGCTGCTTTCTTACTTTTTTTTTTTTGAGACAGAGTCGCACTTTGTCACCCTCAGTAGAGTGCTATGCCATCATAGCTCACAGCAACCTCTAACTCTTGGGCTCAAGTGATTCTTTTGCCTCAGCCTTCTGAGTAGCTGGGACTACAGGTGCCTGCCACAATGCCCGGCTATTTTTAGAGTCAGGGTCTTGCTCTGGCTCAGGCTGGTCTCGAACTCGTGAGCTCAGGCAAGCCACCCGCCTCAGCTTCTCAGAGTTGTGGGATCACAGGTGTGTACTGCTGACTTTCTGCAAGGATCTCTTCTAGATTCTAGAGATATGAAGGCAAAAGGCTGCCCCTGACTTCAAGGAGCTCAGTCTAGAGGGGGAGAGAGACTGTTACACAATACAAAATAGTGTACTAAGTTCTGAGATAGAATGAATCACAGAGCTGAGAGAGTGTGCAGAAAGAAAATAATTCTCACCAGACTCAGGGGAGGCTTCTGGGAAGAAGTGTGACACTTGGGCTGGGTATTAGATGATTCATAGAAAGAAGCATGAGAGGTACACAGGAGGGAAAAGTGTTAGTGTAGGAGACCATATACAAAGCTATGAAGGTGTGAACATTCTGCTCTGGGTTCTAGGGGGTGAAAACTATTCCTGGCTGCTTGGAATATAGGGTAAGACTGGGAGTAGGGCAATAAAATTGTTTGACTTTACAGGCAGTCCCTAGGTTACAAACAAGATAGGTTCTGTAGGTTTGTTCTTAAATTGAATTTGTATGTAAGTTGGAACAAGTACATTTACCTATTACCTCTAACAGCCTCTGTTCACAAGTGAATTTGTATGTAAGTCGGATGTTTATAACTCATGGATTAGCTGTATTTAGATGGCCATTGGGAGCTGTTAATAAGATTTGAGCAGGGAATTGCCATAGTTAGAGTCACATTTAGAGACTGATGGGGAGATCAATGTAGAAAATAGTTAATTAGGCTTGGTGCCCATAGCTCAATGGTTAGGGTACCAGCCATATACACTGAGGCAGGCGAGTTCGAAACTGACCCGGGCCTGCTAAACCACAACTGCAAGAAAAAAATAGCCAGGTGTTGTGGGAGGCACCTATAGTCCCAGCTACCCAGGCTGAGGCAAGAGAACCGTGTAAGCCCAAGAGTTTGAGGTTGCTGTGAGCTGTGATACCACGGCACTCTACTGAGGGTGACATAGTAAGACTCTGTCTTAAAAAAAAAGAAAAGAAAATAGATAATTAGGAGGAGACTAAGGATGGAGACAGGGAAAAGAACTTTGGAGAAATGTAGTGAGGATGGAAAGGAGGGGGGTTGTTAGGTGGACTTATGGGAGTGCGAGAGAGCAGAGGCCAAGGATGACTCTGAAGATTTGCCGTGGGAGACTTGACAATGGGACCATTCATTTTAATAGGGACATAGGAGTGAGGAGCAGAGTCGAAGAAGACAAAAATGATGTTTGCCTTTGCAGGTGGATCTAGAGAGAGGTATCAGTAGACAGACTGTATGTGGGACTAGAGTATAAATGAGAGTTTGAGTTGGAGCATGGGTTAGTGTGTAAAGCACATATTATTGTCTAGCCTGCTAGACATGAGAAGTGGGTTTAATTTGTTACATTGTGTTTTATTCTTGACAATTAAAACATTAAGGGCAGCACCTGTGGCTCAAAGGAGTAGGGCGCCGGCCCCATATGCCGGAGGTGGTGGGTTCAAGCCCAGACCCGACCAAAAATTGCAAAAAAAAGAAAAAAAAACATTAAGAAGTTTTATTTTAATACCAAAAGTATGAAGACAAAAAAAATATAGCCCATAATCCCAAGGCTCAAATAACCCCCACTGAAAGGGAGAAGGGATAATATATATCATGAGAAAATACATAGTCCAGAAAAGTATAAAAATTAGAAGTGTGGGCCTTCTCCCAGTCCTCTGTTCCCTTTACCACTGTTAACAGTTTCTTGTCTTTCCTTCTAGAAAAAAATGCATATACTTATTGGATTCTCTATATTCCCAAAGGGATCCTTTCATATACAGTGTTGAAGAGGTCTCTTTTTTTTTTTGGCAGGGGCCAGGTTTGAACCCACCACCTCCAGTATATGGGGCCGGCGCCCTACTACTTTGAGCCACAGGTGCCGCCCTGTTTTGTTTTGTTTTGAGAGACAGGGGCTCACTTTGTCACCCTCGGTAGGGTGTCATAGCGTCACAGCTCCCGGCGACCTCCAACTCTTGGGCTTAGGCGATTCTCTTGCCTCAGCCTCCCGAGTAGCTGGAACCACAGGCACCCACCACAACGCCTGGCTATTTTTGTTGCAGTTTGGCAGGGGCCAGGTTTGAACCCGCCACCCTTGGTATATGGGGCCAGTGCCCTACTCACTGAGCCACAGGCGCCGCCCGAAGAGGTCTGTTTTATTGAGCAGATTAACCTTATTGTCACTTTGCCAGCCTTCACAAACCCATCTGTCTTGCTGGGGTGGACCTGCGAGCTCACTGAGAGAAAGGCAGGATCAGTGTCCCTAACTTACGTATGGGGGCTGGCTTACGTAGGTGCTCAGGAAGCAATTGCTGAATGAGCTGTGGCTGCATTTGGAAATTTGGAGAGCCTTTGCTCGCAGGTCCCGTTGGTTAAGTGACTCATTCAGCAAATGTTTTCAGAGTCCCAAGTAAATTCTCAGTGCTCTGTGTGTGCATGGTGGGGGAGGGAGAGCAGAGGACTTGGCTCCTGGCCTTACTAAAGGGCAGAACTGCAAAGGCCAGAGATCTTCCAACCTTCTTGCTTTTTGAGGAGAAAACTGAGGCCCCGAGTGAGGTTATTTATTTGTCTGAAGCAGTATTTTTCAAACTTTTTAATCTCATGGCACACTTGAAACTATAAACTTCCATAGCACACTTAAATCGTGTTGATCAAAAAAAGAGTAAAAAATAAAAAGGAACGTACTGTGTTTTGAATGTCTTTCAAAAAACTTTAATGATCTTTCAGAATTTTCAGGACACACCTAAGAGCCTCTCACAACACGTGCAGCACACCAGTTGAAAAGCACTGGTCTTAAGCCATGTGGCCTGTTGACAGCAGAGCCAGTGCTGGGAGTTCAGAAGAGTGTGTGTGGGGATGCAGACACCCAGGGGTATGTTGGAGGAGTTGGTGAGCTACTCTTCTCCCTTGGTCCTGCCTTAAAAGTAGCAATAATCCCTAATTCCAAATCCCCAGACAGAGGCTAGACCTTTGTGATGTCCTAAGCAGCCCTTGGCCTGTGTGTTATGGGCATGGTTCACTGACAATTTGTGCCTATTAGAGTGGTTGGTGTGGGAGGAGGAACGCTGGCCTGAGAGTCAGGAAGCCTGGATCCTGGTGCCAGCTTTGCCACCCACCCCCTGCCACAGTGCTGTGAGCCAGTCATATCTCCTCTTCTCTAAATGTAGTGTGCGACTAGCTAAAACTCCAAAGCCCTTCTTACCATTATTGCTCTAAAATTATAAGGTACTATTTTTAATGAATTATAGGAAATTCAATGTTGTGATTTTGCGATTCTAAAGTCCTGATTTTCCTGTATGCCAGAGATGCTGCTTGAGGTCTCCGATTTTGTGCAGAATCTGTTCTGAACTTGACCTGTTGTATAGTAGGGAGGGGCTCCACATACATCTTTTCAGTTTGAGACCAAGGCCAAAGAGGCCAGACACTTGAAGGAGTGTGAAGCAGGTCAGGACCCGAGGAGTGATCCCAGATCACCAACAAACAGTGCTCAGGGGTGCCTAGGTGAAATGCAGAGACCATTTCAGGCGCTCCTGCTGGATCCATCAGTAACCCCAACAGACTCCCATTTTACACAGGAGGAAACTGAGGCTCAGAGAGGGGAAGGGAGCTGTTGCTTCTAGGCACTGTGAAGCCTTTTTCTTTGTACAATGCTCTTCCACACTTTGGGCAGGGCCCCCTGAGACACTGCTCCCTAAAAGGGGAGTCCAGAAAACAGAACAAGGTAGGCTCCATGGAGTGGGCGAAAATTTCAAGATGTGTAAGGATCTCCTGGGGACTTGCTAAAAGCCTTAGTGCTGGGGCCCTACCCTCTGACAAACTCGATGGGAATATTTTCTAGTTGGGATCCACGCATCAGTTTTGCATGTTTTTTGTTTGTGAATTTCAGAGTTTGAGATCTTCTAGCCTGGATTCTTTCTCCTGGAAAACAAAACAAAAAAGTAAGAAAGTGGGCCCTAATTTTGCTGCTGGCTCACTGTGAGATCTGTGTGTTATTATCCAATGAGTGGGTTGGATTCTGTAAGAAAACTTTCAAAGGCCCACCACCATGGCTCACACCTGTAATCCTGCACTCTGGGAGGCCGAGGCGGGAGGCTCGCTTGAGTTCAGGAGTTTCAGCCTGATCAAGAGTGAGACCCCCTCTTTACTGAAAATAGAAAAACTAGTCGGGTGTTGTGGTGGACTCCTGTGGTCCCAGCTGCTCGGGAGGCTAAGAAAAGAGGATTGCTTTAGCCCAAGAGTTTCAGTTTTTGTGAACTATGATGTCACTGCACTCTTCCGAGGCGACAAAGTAAGACTGTCTCAAAAAAAACAAAACAAAATAAAAACAAAAAAAAGTTGGTTGAAAGATTTTTTTCAACCTCTTTTGCCATCTGTTAGCGCCACGTTAGCAGGTACCCCGGTTGCCATTTGACAGAGAAGAAAAGCGGCCTGAGAAGGGAAAGACCCTGCCCGAGGCCACGACGCAGCCGAGTTGACCCGCTCTCTTGACGCCCAGCACGATCCGCCAATCCGACAGCGTCCAGCCGCTCCTGCCCAGGCGCGGCCGGCGCTCCTACCCTGCTTGGCGGCCGGACGACGGCGGACAGCGCGGGGCTCCGGCCGGCCGCCGCCTGTCAAAACCCTCCGCCCAGCCTCGCGCGGCCCCGCCCCGGCCCCCCTAGGCGAGGAGGCCCCGCCCTCGCGCCACGATTGGCCTCAACGGGCCGGTCGCGTCAAACCAGTGGCCCGAGCGGCTGTCGGGCAGCTGCGGGCCCGCCCCCGCCCCTCGGGGTGCCGCCCCTCAGGACGCTGCGGCGGCGGTGGCGGCTGCGGGGGCTGCGGCGGCGGTGGAGTTGAGCCGAGCCGCGCGCCCCGCGAGCTGCAGCGGCGTGGCGAGGTGAGAAGGGGCGCGGCCCGTGGCCGGGCGAGGGGGCGGGCGCGGGGCCCGAGCTCCGAGACCGGCGTCCTAGCGACGGTCGAATCCGGGCAGCTTGGGGAGGCGCGGGGAGCGCCGAGGGGAACGAGCGTTTAACCCCCAGGCCCTCGCTCCGGGAGGGGTGATGGAGTGGCCGAGGCTCTGGCGCGGGACCCCCATCGTGCGTGTATGGCGAGAGCGTGGGCCCGTGTGACTGGTGGTAGTATCGCGCGCGTGTCCAGGCGAGTGAATGAGTGTGTATGGCACGTCGCACGTCGCGTCTTCGAGGGTGCGTTTGTTTGCGCGGTGTGCGTGGGCTCTGCGGACTGTGCGGGCGTGCGCTCGCGGTGGGCTCCTTCTCTCCAGGCGCGTGGGAGTGTGCGTGTCTTGGGCCGCGGGTGATGGGTTCGCGTCGTCGGAGAGAGCGTCTGTCCTCCGACTCCGGTTTTCCGGATTTGGGGGGTAGCGGGTGAGTCTCCGAGGTTGTGCCCGGGGCCCCTTGGGTTTGTGGTCCGCTGCCTCTGTACGCAGCCGGGTCCCCGGGCGCCCTGGAAGCGTGCAGACTGTGACCCATCCGGAACCGTCTCCGCGCCTTCGCGGGGGCTCTGCTCTGGAGCCCTCGTTGCTGGTGGGGTCCCTGCCTCGCTGGGGGAAGCGAGACACACGTCCTCAAGCCAAGCCTCAGTTTCCTCATTCATCCAAAAGGGGGTGGAGACGGATTTGGTTGGAAAGGCGCTGGGGCGGGTGTCGGGTGCCGTTAGCAAGCCAGGGAAGCAAGAGCCGGTCCTGCGCGGGGGAAGGGGCTTTTCCGTGGGATCAGGTG
The DNA here is from genome assembly GCA_963574655.1 of Perodicticus potto. Taxonomy (NCBI): domain Eukaryota; kingdom Metazoa; phylum Chordata; class Mammalia; order Primates; family Lorisidae; genus Perodicticus; species Perodicticus potto. The sequence goes on along the minus strand of CAUYRH010083154.1, from coordinate 14,130 downwards.
GGTTTGATCTCAGCTTGGGGTAAGTGTGGTGGCGTTAACCTATTTTAGAGAAGAGGTACAATCCCAAAGGGCAGTGACCTGCTCAGACCTCGGCGAGGGGGCCGCTTCCCGTGTTCTAACGTGTTGCCTTGTCTCCCCTCCCCAGGAGTCCGGTGCGACCCCCAGCCGTGCGCCCCGCCCCGGCGCCATGCATTGCGAGGTGGCCGAGGCACACCCGGACAAGAAGCCCAAGGAGGCCCTCGGTGCGCCCGGTCCCGGACGCGGACCCGCCAGCCTCGGCGCGCACATGGCCTTCAGGGTCACCGTGAGCAGTAGTGGCTGTGGGGACAGGGGCCCGCGGGACCTGCTAGTCCGAACGCCCGCACCGCCGCCGCGCGCCCATGACCTCCTTCGGCCCCGGAGCCCCCGAGATTACTGCCCGTCCAAGGCGGCTGCCGCCGGGAAGGGTGAGTCTGGCTCTGCAAGCGTGCCTGGCTGCGGGCGTGGAGAGATTGGTGCAGCCCGCGTCGCTGCTCTGTGCCGTCCTAGGGATCTTCTGGAGAACTTGGTGGAACTTTTTCCGGAGTTCCTCAGTTTCTAATTGTTTGGGATTCGCTTGATAGTCTGAAAAGATGCTTTAGAAAGGATCTAATTTAAACTCAGAAAGCTTGGTTTTGGGAGATGTGGGTAAAGAAAGCTCAGATTACACAAGTTTGCTTCTGTATGTATCTGATAAAAATTGGGTAGAAACTTGTCAAAATTTTATTACATATTAGGGTGAATAGCAACTCGTGTATCAGGCATCTGAGCAACTGAAGGTATACTTTGATGTATTCCAGTCTCCTTAAATAACAGAAACCAGAGGCCTTCTAGTTAAGACCTCTTCCCTCCAGGGACCTCAGTTTCCCCATCTGTCAAGTGATGAATTAATTATACCAGATGATTTCTGGATTCCTGATGGAAAATTTTCTGATTCTATAATTCAACCTGGGTCAAATGCTGACTTAAAAATGGCTTTTCTGCCATTTGGTGCTTCAGAAGCACAGTCTTTGGTTCAAAGTTACTGGGCATTACCCTTCTTCCATCAGGGAAGCTGGTGATTATGACGCACAGGCCTCAGTATGGTTTATGGGCTTGAAGTCGGTCATGGTGCCGGGATTTTCACGAACGAGTTCTTCTCATCGCAGTTAATTATTATTGAGTGATTATTTATAAGTTTCATGCTGACAGATAATTAACTAGAAATTGGAGAAATTGTTAAGGTGCTGTGTCCCTTCCCTCCCCTTTTTTTCCCTTAGAAAACCAAGGCTTGGGGGTTTGATTATATCAGCATTTGGAACCTCTTGGTTCTCACTTTCCAGGTAATTCTCTAAGAAGACAAAAACTGTCTGTGCTTTATGGCTGTAGGTATCAGTCTCTTAGCATCAGTCCCTGAAACTTTCAGAAGGTAGGCAGCTTGCTTTTAGGGATGAGACCTCCTTGTAGATCAAAAACACCCAACTCCCCAACTTAGGGACTAGTGAAATGAAATAAACATAAACAGGTCTTTTTCTTTTTAAAAGAAAACACCTGACTTTGTAAGCGAGAACGATTTCTCATCTCTTTGTTTTAAATTTCAGGCTTTTCTCCAAGAGATAGAGAACCTTTTTTTAGAAGGACAGATATAGAAAACAAACAAAACTCTCTCAGAGTATTATTGCTGAAATACACATACAAGGTCTCTTTTTCAAGACAGGAGTGATGTTTGCTGCTGTGAACTCCCTGGCTTGCCCCCTGCCACACACAATCCTCCCTTTTTAAAGAGATACCCTCCTGCAACGTTTTGTGTTTAAAAAAATCACGGCTGTCATCTGAAGATCGAGTTCTCCCCAGACCGAGTGAATGGCTCTACCAAACATAGCCTTTGTTCTGCAGTAGTTAGAGACCTTTCACCTGGAAGCTTTGTGTCCGATCTTCCTACTTCCATATCCCCAAACCCTAATTATTTTTATCTACACCCCGTATGTCTCAAATAAGAGACCTTTAGATCAGGGCTGTATTTGGAAAGGGCAGAAGAGAATAAGGGGATGGGAGGAAGAGCCTCTTTCTTTATGCATTAAGCTGTTCTCTCCGGTTAAGCTTTCTGCAAGGAATTTCAAAACTTTTCTTCAGAGAAAACTGGGGTGGGATTTATCACAACCATTTGAAAGGTGAGGAAGCTGAGGCCTGAGGGTGGGGGAAACGTCTGGTACGAAAAAGGCCACCCAGCGGGTCAGAGGTTTTGGGTGGCAGAACTGAGGTGTACCTGGCCTAGGGAAAAAGGAAAAGCTTTCTGGTCTTAGAGAGGTTTCTGAACTGGCCTCTGTGCTGCTGAGGCATGTTATTTTCATAGTTAAGCCGAGTGGTCAGAGACAAAATCAGCTTCCCGCAGCAGACCTTTGTCATCCCTCTTAAAAATGCCGTAAGAAAACTACACCTCCTTACTGTCCCTACTTCCACCAAAATATTCCCCAGACCACGTAACTCTTCTTTGGATGTGTCTAGCTCCAAGTTCTCAGGCTTATTTTAAACAGACAGACAGACATACCGACTGAAAAATATTTATTGACTGTGCTGGAAATTGTAAAACCCACCACCTATGATCCGTGGGACTTTGGGGGAAGTTATTTCACTCTTAGGAGCCTTAGGCTGCCTCATTTGTGAATTTATCCTGAGACTTGATCAGCAAGACCAATGGATGAGAAGATTAGTGACAAAGAACGTGCAAGGCTCATCTTAGTGTCTGGTTATTTTTAGGGTTACTTTTGTAATGGGTTTAACGTTCTCAACCTCTGGGTTTTTATTTGCACAAGCGGTAATAATGCCTACCTTGCAGGGTAAATAAAACAAGCATTGTAAGAATGCTTTATAAACTAAAAAGGTAGAAGGGGTCACTCATATTAATGTGCAGGGCACCATACTAGGGTCAGTGATACTTGAGATAAGCAGGGTAGAGCAAGCTGCGGGAAGGGTGTAATTTTTAAATTTTTAATATAAAGGGTGTTAACTCTGGTGTACCAGTCAGTTGAGGCTGAGAGGTACCAGGCTTCAGGTCTTTTGTGGGTGAGTAGAGAAAAGAAAGACAGTGAGTAGAGAAAAGAAAGACAGCGTTGCTTGGGCTGGAGTCAGATTTCAGATGGTCAGCCTTCTGCCTTGGATAGACCCTGAGCAGAGGAAGGGAGTGGGTTCTTGAATCCAGTAGTTTCACTATACATGTCTGGGTCTTGTGTAGTCCCAGACGTAGAGTGGAAAGGCACCGGGATGGTGTAATATCATGGACTAACATTGTCATCATTTACAATAAGAATCATGATCTGTTTATGGTAGATTCCCGTTTATCCAGATTCCAAACAGCTGGAAAGGCCAAATTGCCAGATGCTGCATTTTTCTTTCTTATTATTAAACACCCGACACTCTGCTTTTATAAGTTCTGACAAGGAAAGAAGGTAAACATCTGGGCTCTATGCAGGCAGACAGCTTTGCAGCGAAGGCCTGATGACGCTTGTTCCCCGTGCACAGTGCTTTACAGTGTTCAGAGTGTGTTCCCACACGCGCTCTCGTGTGCCGTCAATGCCAGCTGTGCTCTGCCTGCCTGGCGGGCTCTTCCGAGGAAACAGATGTAGAAGTGCTTTGCAGTCTGTAATGGCAGATAGTGGCTGTTATTAATGTGATTCCCATCTTACAGATGAAGAAGACACTAAGGGTCAGGGATTTCTCAAAGCTACAGACAGACAGTAAGTGGCAGTTTACTGTCTAAGGCTTCCAGCTCCAAATATTTGATTCTGTTTCTACAACTTGTACCTTCTACATGTGTGTGTTGGCGGCTGAGAGCTGGCGTTCACAAGGAAGGCCTTCTGAACATTCCCAGAGAGTTTAAAAACATTTTTGCTTTTGGTATTCCTCATGCCTGGAATCTTTGGAAATTGGTAACTAGTATCTATGCCATAGTTAGAAAAATTTGTAGTTTACCAGATGATTCTGATTGTCTATAGAGTTGCTGTTCCCAGACCAAACCAGCTAATGAGGTCACTATTTATAATAATTCACAGCGACTCACTGGGCCCTTTCTCCATGTACCGAGACTGGATACAGCCTAGCAATAAAAAGGAGGTCGATGATCACGACAAATGTGAACTTTGCCATTATAAAAACAGCCATCATAACATGGCTATAAATGCCAAAAAGTAGTTGGGTCTTGTAACTTAAAAAAAAAAACAAAAATGAAACAAAAAAACTGTTTATTTTTCTTTGGAAAAAAAAGGGTAAACAATTGTAGATTGTATATATGGAGTTGGGCTAGTGTTGGTGGGGAGGACGATGGTGGTGGTGGTATTACCTGGTGGGGTTTCTTCATCTGAATAAGGAGCCACAGTGATGTCCTGGGGAGGCCTTGAAGAGGGGTGCATCGTAATAGAAAGGTATGAGTTATTTTTAAAGCATTTTCCCCTCCGGCTCTGGTGGGCAATTTGCTTGCATTTCATCCATTTTAAAGTGCTGGTCCTGTGATCCGGAAATAATCAGATCCAAATTTTTTTAGTGCTTGAGGTTTTAAATAAGGGGGAAAAAAACCTGCTGGCCAAATGTCAGGCTCAGTGAGACAAAGAGAAACAAGTATGTGTGTGGGTAAAAAATGAGATAGGAACATGTTGCGTCTACAGTCGTGAGAATTACATATCTGACAAATCTTTCATAGACATGTAGCGGAAATATAATTCCCAAGGATTCCCTAAGAATCTTGTGCAGCTAGAATTCCTCTTCCCTTCCTGCCTCCCAGGCTCTGTAGAAGCTGCTAAGAATTTGTGAGCAAAATGGGAAGGGACCATCACAGGAGCTTAATGCAGGCCTGGTTGTCTCAGGGGTTTACCTGTGGTGGACTTGGTTGGGCTGAGGTCTCAGGACCCTTTGACCTGTGGAATCATTGATAGGCTGTGCTGCTCTAGCTATGAGTAAAAAATATAAATTTCTTTTTTTTTTTTTTGAAGTTTTTTTTTTTGGCCGGTCTGGGTTTGAACCTGCCACCTCCGGTATATGGGGCCGGCGCCCTACTCCTCTGAGCTACAGGCGCCGCCCCAAACATAAATTTCTCTATACACTGTGATTTTTCTACATTCTTCTCCTTCTGGAAAAAAAAAAAAAGCAACCCATCTCAGAGTTATTCATCTATCTGCGTTTCATTTGCGTGAGAAGCTAAGTGAGCCAGCACACTTATTTTTACAGTGCGTTGAAATCTCATTACAAGCATAAGTGCACAATGAATCACTTAAAAAAAATATATTCTTATGTTCTTTGTTCTGAATGTTGCAAAATTATCATCATTTTCTTTGGTTTTATTTTGTGGAGTTTGGCCAGTGTTTTAGAAGAGGGGAGAAACTCAAGTTTGGAATAAAGTTTTCAATCCATTTTGGATAGAATTAGAGAGGAAAAAATAATAAACAAATAAACTTTTTTTAGAAGTTGACCAGTGACTGTCGCTAACTGTAGTGCTCACGTAAAGAGGATAATTTTCCTTTTTTCTCTCAGTTTTCTTGGAAAAGAATTCTCCTTTGTGAACTTGATATGGTGGCATTTCAACAACTTCACCTTACGTGTATGATTATATTCAAAGTTAAATTATAATGTGTAGTTTGCTAATTTCTTTTTTCCTAATATAGATTTGAGTTGCAGTTACTTTGGACCTAGAGAGTCGGGTTGTTTCTTTTGGTAGGGGTAGTTTATTTTTGTGTTTAAAGAAACAAAGACATTCAGTTAAAGGGGGAGAAGAAATGAAACAAAGTCTGCAGTGGGCTTTGAAAAATTGGACTGCATTATGCAAAAAGCACAGCTGTAATGCCAAGGCCAGGAAAAAAGGCCGAACTCTTGAAATATTTGTGCTGTTCGCTTTCACTGTGCTAATGATTCTAGCAGTTTAAAAACCGACTTCTTGTTTATCAACAGCGGCTGCCCGAATTAATAGTTTACAATGAAGAAAAAAATGCTTTCAGCATTGGAAGCAAAGTCCGGGGACTGACAGCTGAGTTACTGAGTAAGGAAAGCAGAAAAAGTTTGGGGTGGGGGGAGTTTTGTGGCTACTTTGGTCTCCCATAGCCTTATTTATAAGAAAATGAAAGAAAGCACAGGGCTGGGCTGGGGAAGGGTTAGAGAGAATACAATCCTAACTCAGTGGTCTTTGAGTTGAAAGTCACCGAAAGCATCTGTTTTTAGAATAACCAAAGGGTTATTCCTTCAGAAGGTTTCCGGGGGATTGAGGCGGATTGTGTTAGCATTACGAGCCGTGTTTTTAAAGTCAGCATTTGAGTCAGATGTGCTGAGAGAAGACCTTCAGTCCGTTAACTGAATAATGCGTTTCCTGTATGGCCTGAATTTATTTGGTGGTTATGGTCAGGTCTGCCTGGAGCAAACACATGTGGCATTGTGCAGCTTCTGTACATGTGGACCACACCCTTTGCTTTGAGCCTTGGTTTCCCCATCTGTAAAATGGCCCTGCTAGTTCTGATACTCCAGGATTCGACTCTAACTAGCTGGAAAGGTTGGTAGGATCTAGGGTGCAGGAAAAGGCCACCTCTGTCTCAGGCCAGGTTGTTGACTTGATCTTTTCTTGAAACTCTTCCCTTCTGAAGGTGAAGATAGACGGAGTGGGAAGAAGGAGAGCACCTTAACCTTTACTCGAGCACCTATTCTCTGCCAGGCCAGGCACCTTCTATCTGTGATCACGTCTAATTATCCCAACAACTCTATGAGGAAAGGAGGCATTATTCTAATTTTACAGGTAGGGAAACTGAGGCTTGGCAAGGTTAGGTGAGGTAGGTTGTACGTAATTTGTCCAAGGTTGTGTAGGTAGTAAGTTAATAGTATAGACCCTAAAATTCGAACCTAGGTCTATCTGAAGGCAAGCCTAATACTTTCTCCTAAAGTATACCACTCTTGAGGACCAGCCTTAAAAATCCAAGCAGCTGGGGCTGGATGTGATTCTAGCACTTTGGGAGGCTGAGGCAGGAGGATTGCTTAAACCTAGTAGTTAAGAGACCAGCTTAGGTAATGTAATGAGATCCTGTCTCTACAAAAAGTAAAAAATTAGCTAGGGGTGGTGGGTGCCTGTAGTACCAGTAAGTCGGGAGGCTGAGGCAGGAGGATCTCTTGAGCCCAGGAGTTTGAGGCTGCAGTCAGCTATGATCCTGCTACTGTACTGAAGTTCCTGGCAACAGAGCAAGATCCTGTCTCTTAAAAAAAAACTCTAAGCAGCCGAGAAGGCGTGTCTGGGTGGTAGAGACCTAAGGGTGTCCTGGAGCCCAGGGGGAAGGCAGCATGAGGCCACAGGTAGCTTCAGACAGCTGTATCTCAGAGCACCCCTTTCTGGGGCTCAGCTGAGGTGTGACTTCATAGAGAAACTGCCTTGGTGGAACACTGCTGGCCCCACCCCCCATCCTTCTGCAGAAATGGGGGAAGAAGAATGATTCCTAGTTGTGAGTCAGGGTCCTCAGGAAGCAGGAACTCTGAGGCTATGGAGGGGGCCTTAGAAGGAACCACTTTCCAGAAGCAGCGGCACCACCACCCTACCCCCAGTGCCAGTTATTATAGGTTATGGTCCTTGTGTGAGCCTTTCTTGCAGTTTGGGGAGATTCCTTACCAAGGCCTTGGCTGTGGTCCCGTCAGCTGCTTCTGAAGACATCTGTGGGATGAGATTCCTCAAGATCCCCACCACACCTGGTTGTAGAATTCATGCTTCCCTGAGCGCGGTGGCTCAGGGATCTATTAAGCAGTTATTTCTTGTTAAGCATTTGGTGGGATGCAGAAGGGTTTGGGAGAACAGGCCAGGGATCAAACTGAACTTGAGAGTTTGTGGGAAATGGGTCTTTTGTGGCTAATGATGAATGAGCAGGATGACCCCTGTGGAAAGCAAAGGTCCCAGCGCTGGTTGTGTCTGTGGCCTTGCACGTGCACTCGCGAGCATGTAGGCGAGTGTGTATGTTCTCAAGGAGTCACACTTACTCTGAGGACTGGAATTGCAGGAGCCATTCTGATCCAAGGCTTTGTGCCTTTGTGTCTGCAGTGTAGCCCAGCCTTTCCTATTTGTGTCTTTTTAGCAAATTACTCTTTTAGATGTTGTTGCTTTTGTTTTAAGTAACAGGTTTGCTGGAAAATCAGGCTTTAGCAAGAAACCAGGGAGTACTATAAACCTGACTTTAAAAATACAGATCCCATTTGCTGTTTTAAGCTCTCCGGAGGGCTGGAGATTGGGTTTATTTTGGAACGCTGCTGGGCTATATGAATTACTTCTCTGAGGGTTGGGTATTTAATACCTAGTAGAAGTTTGTATAAGAGTTGATGATGTATTTTGCCGACTTTCCAAACCCTGTAAATAAATTACACGTGCCGGCAGAGGCTGCCAGGATCCACTGTGGTGATTGAAGCTTAATTTTTATCCCAAACCAATTAATACTTTTGTCCTAGTGAGCAGAGAAAGTTACGGGTTTTTGCCTGGCAGTGAACTCACTGGAAGACAACGATGCCTTCAAGAGCCCGAGAATAGGCCTCCGTGGAGTCTCTGATTTTGACACCCGTTTTCGGTGGTTAAGTAGCTTCAGCAGTCTCAAGTATAACCCTCTAGGCAGAGAATGATAATATAATTTTAAGTGTATCGTAAAAATGAAACTCAATCGCTTCCACTCCCCAAACCTGTCTCACTCCCCATCTCTCTAGAGAGAACAGCCTTAATTGTGTGTTTAATCTCCACACCGCCTGTGCATTTTGCCATTTGAGTGCAAAGCCCAGGTAATAACGTTGGCATTTCCAGTGCGAAACAAAATAGGGTTTCTAATTGGGAGACACTATTAAATATTTCATGCTTCAACCAAACTCAATTCTTTTTTTCTATAATAAGTTTAAATATTAATTCTCTGGAATGTCAGATGCCTAAAGCTAGGCATTTAGTGATCTGCAGTTTCAAGTATCTTGAAGAAGGTTTATGAAACAGGATATTTCACTGGGAGGGGTGAGTAGTGTGTTTCAGAGATATCTGAATTCAGGGCAGTGTCTTCTGATTTACTTTTTTAAAGGGAAAAGGTCATAAAATAAGTTGCTTTATGTGCTGATGGATTAAGTGGCTTAGGCTGAAATAACAGCAGGAACTTTACTGTTTTTCCCCCGTTATATTTTAACAATGCTTTTTGGGGGAGGGGGTGGGTCATTTTCCCGCCTGCCTGTCTCCTCCTCCAGCCCCCCCCTCAGCCAGATGGCTTTAATTCTAACCAAATCCCCACTCTGAGGCCAAATGATTGATCAAACAGTCATTTGTACTTACGTAGCACTCTTTGTGAGAATATCTTCCCATTGGAGCGTCTCGCTGGGGCAGGCTCCTCTTTGGGCCTTCAAATGGTTGATTTCAAACAGATCGAGGGCCTTGGAGAGGTGGGGGTGCATGGGTGGATGGAGGGTAGAAATGCCAGACCTTGAGTCCTCAGAACTCCTTGTTTAAAACCTTTCTGTTACTTCCCATCCCTGACAGCAGGGGCATCCAAGTTTTCTAAACAGAAAGACAAAAATCTTTCCACTGTCCACATGGTAGTAGTTATGCTTTTAGTATCCATGGATGCAAAAGAGATGTAATAAGGTTTAGGTATCTACTAATTTTAAGAGCTCTTTTAAGTAGGTTTGGATTTTATCAACCATAGCAGCATCTACACACACCAGCAGAGACATCAATTTGTCCTGCAGAAAGTCCTAGGTACATGCTTTAAAGATCTTCCCTGAATTACAACTGTTTGTAGATTGGCAACCAGTTGGCTGGTGGGGAAAATCTGAGCCATTTGACCCGGCATTCAAGGCCTTCCTCCCTGGCCAGCTCTGTCTCTTGCTGACGTCTGCTTTGCTGGTTCTCTAGCGTCAGTGGCCTTTTCCTAATGTAGCCTTCTTCACGTCTGGAATTTTCTCTGTATTTGTCCTTTTTTTTTTTTTTATAATCTGTCAGCTCCTCTTTTGTTCATCTTTGTCCCTCCCTAAATCATTTTTTAGAACAAGTAGGGAAATAAGTAGATAACACTCAGATATTCATCTTTGTACCCTCATATCCAGCACAGGGTCTGGCATGAAGTACGTGTGTATCTGAGAAGCTTAGGGGGTGCTGATTGGGGCCAGGGCTGGGGAACTAGACCACCAGGTTTAAGTCCTGGCTCTCTGTACTAACTCAGGAGCCTTGGGAAAGTTTTTGAGGTTTCTGGGTCTCAACATTCTTATCTGTAAAATGGGGATAATAACAGTAACGATCTCAAAGGCTGTTATGAGGATGGGATGAGTTAACATCCATCCTCTCGGAAGGGCTTTCCCTCCTTTCCATTCCACCAGATTGACCGTATTATTCTCAAATGCCATCTCCTTCTAGAAGCTTTTCCTTTACCTTGTCCTTCTGCCCTGGTACTGGTCATACTCTGTGGCAGTTTCCTATTTACTTATGTGTCCCTCAGGACAGGGTGGAGTCTCATTATCCCTGTGCCTATGTGCCTAGCATAGGGCCTGGCTCAGAGTGGGTGTTGGGAAGGTTGAGAATGGAGTCCAGCCCAGTCCCCACCCTCAGGGACCTGTGACCCATGAAGAAGCTATGTTTGATGTTCTTGTTTTTCCTACAAGGTTGAGCACAAGGTAAGCGCTCAGCACATGTGAGACTCTAGTAAATGCTTCTTGAGTTCTCGTAGGTATGTATTGTTGCATTCTTGCTTTAGCACCATCTTGGAGCTCTCATACTCAGATCTGTCCCTTGCTTGTTAGGTGACCTTGGGCAAGTTTCCTCAGCCACCAGGGCATACCTCCTGTTCCCCTCTTTTCTGGGAAGGTTGGCTGCAGGGATTGTAGACCCTTCTGGCTGCATGCATTCGGGGCTGTCAGGCTGTACGGCAGTGGAGAAGCTGGGGACCTGGTGCCTGTCCCAGAGTGACTGGCCAATGGCGTCCTGGCCCAGATTGTGGGCACTTTGGGCTGCACACTTGTCCTCCTTCCAGGCAAAGCTCCAGGTGCTGTGATGTGTGTCTGGTCCTGTGGTTTAAAGAGCAGATGCTGGTGGCTGCTTCATGTCTGACCCAGATTTCCCTAAGATGAAGAGCCTTGGACAAAGTGCTGGAAATGAGAGCTAGGAGCCAGACGATGGTTGCTCTTGGTGACCCTCCTGGGATGGAGATTGATATCTACACCTGAGACTCTCCCCTCTAGTACAGGTTTGGACAGGGCTCCCAGGGGGTTATATTGGCCTCCTTGTCCCTCTCTGGGCACCACTGTGGGTTTTGTAAGGTATGAAGCTCTGCCTAAATCATATTCATTCAAGCCTCATTTGGGCAGGTGGGAAAATAGGTTCAGAGATGCCATATGACTTGTGCATAGAGTCCACATGGCTCTTGGAGTCAGATGGGTTCAGAGCCTGACTACAGACTGGTTAGACCTTGGGGAAGTATATTGAGCCTCAGTCTTCCTTGTTTGTGAAACAGAGCTAGTTCCTGTCTCATGGGGCTGATGCGGGAATTAGGATGAGGTCTGTAGAGCCCAAGGCTCAGGGGCCGGCGTGCAGTAGGCACGTGACAGGTGAGCTGCTACTGTTGGTCTTCTTGAGGGCAGAGCTGGGCTGGGTTTCTCCTCTGTACTGCAGTACTGCACCATAGCCCCGGCCTCTGCTTTTCTTCTTTTTTGGTGTAATTAAATGAGTAAGGACTTTGGATTCAGACTGAGGTTCGAACCTCTGCGGTGGAGGATGCAGCTCCGAGTGGTGGGCGTCTTGGCTTCCCTTAGGCTGGGGGACGGTTGGTAGTGAGTGGATGTGGGCTACCTCAGCTCTGATAGGCTCAGGGGGCTCACTCATTCTGTTGTCCTGAGGATGGGGGTTGTCTATGGGGTGAGTCAGGAGGCACAGCCCCTGCACCCTTCCCTGCATGGGATCAGGAGTTGCCATCTGACACTGGTCTCCAGCTGAATTACCTTGATTGTTCTCCCAGGATCATGATGCTCCATCCCGCACTTACCAGTCTCTGCAGTATTGTAATGGTTTCTATTTGTTGAGCCCTGCTGTGAGTAGTTGTCCCTTGAAGCCATTTATTCTCCTAAGTCCACTTTCTGTGAGGTGGGTATTGTCCTCCATTTACAGAGGAGAAAATTGAGGCCCCAAGAGGCTAAACAGCCTCCCTGAAGTTCTTGAGCTGGTGGGTGGTAGCTGCTAGCCCACCCACCCTTTCTCCGCACTTGGCTACCTCCTGGGACTTTTGTCAGGTCCTCGGGCCCTCCTCTGCCTTGGGCCCAAAGTGAACCATTCATTACAGTCAAGAAGCTGCCTCGTCCAGCCACAATTAACCTGTCTCCCTCATCATCTGATTGCCCTCTCAGGTTTTATAGATGCTGGGGTTCATGTGTTCCTTCTTCTCAAGACTGTGCACCCCTTGGGGGCTGAGTCTTGAGGCCTTGTTGATAGAGTATAGACCAGAGCAATGAAAAAATGCAGGACCCCAGCAGGATTAACCTGTACCTCTCCAGTCAAGGTGAGGCTTCCTGGGAAGTTACCCAAACAGATTTTTAGTACAGCAATTTTTGAACCAAATGGGGAGAATGATCCCTACCTGACCAATTATTAGGAGTGTAGGGTGTGAACATTAAGGGCGTGAAAGAGTCCTGAAAACTGGAAGGGCTACACTTGCGTTTGGTTGGTTCACCAACATTTGTGAATTTATGTTCCAGGTGTTGGATTTGGTGCTAGGACACCATGGTGGACCAGTTGACAGAGCACTTGCCTTCTCGGAGCTTGAGACCTGGAGGGTGGGTGTTTTCAGGTTCCCAGCCCTCCTCTCTGAGTGGCACCCACTAGCCTTTGGTTCTCTGGCCTAAGCAGACTCCAGCTCTTCAGCCAGTCTCAGCCTGGTGACCTCAGACAATCTTACTGAGCCTTGATTTGCAGAGTTATAGAGGGGAAATATTTGATTACTCCCCTGGCAAGGCCAGTGGGAGGATCAGGGAGATAGGATGGGAAAGGGCTGTGCAGGTGGCTTATTGTTGGGACCTCTGAGGACATGGAGGAGCTTAGGTTTGTAGAGGTAGAGCACATGGGTTATTTAGTCCTGGGGGTGAGGACTGCCTGGGCCAGCACCTGTTGTCACTGATTAGGGTTTCTTCCTGCAGTGCATAGCTGTTCATTCTCTCTGGCAACGTCAGCCAACAGCTTTCCTCTTTTGGGAAGTGTGCAGGCTCTCTCCTGCCAGCCTCACACTCTTGCCCCCACTCTTCCCATTCCATTCTCTCAGTGGCTTCTGGCTACTTTGCATTCAGGATATAGAGGAGCTATTTTCTGGGGAGGGGGCAGAGACAAGTGATGTTGGCTGGGTAGGTGGTGTTTCTGGGGCTGTTGGGGACCCTTCTCCTGTCCCTTATCATTTTCATTATCCAACAGCAATCATTTATTGAAGCACTGCCAAGCATTGGATCAATCATTTTCTGTTGTTGTTTTTTAAATAGATCATCTTGTTTAATATTACACCACACAGTGATTTTTTTTTTTTCATTAGGACACTTAGTGGCTATTTAAGTTAATTACAAATAAGCGAAGTGAAAAATTCAGTTTCCCAATCATACTAACCACATTTCAGGTGCTCAGTGGATATGTGGCTAGTGGCTGCCATACTGGACAGTGGAAATATAGAACATTTTCATTATGATAGAAAGTTCTATTGGATAGCACTCGTGTAGAATATCATTCTTTTTTTTTTTGAGACAGAGCCTCAAGCTATTGCCCTGGGTAGAATGCTGTGGCATCACAGCTCACAGCAATCTCCAACTCCTGGGCTCAAGTGATTCTCTTGCCTTGGCCTCCCAAGTAGCTGGGGCTACAGGCACCCGCCACAACGCCTGGCTATTCTTTGGTTTCAGGCGTCATTGTTGTTTGGCGGACCAGGGCTGGATTCGAACCCGCAAGCTCAGGTGTATGTGACTGGCGCCTTAGCCGCTTGAACCACAAACGCCGAGCCTGAAATATCGTTCTTTATCTATTTGTTCATCACCCATTTCCTGACACCCTATCCTGTGCTAGGCTCCCTGTCCTTGGCCTCTGCCTTGGGGAGCATCCAGTTGAGAGAGTGGGTGGCTTACCCATGTTGAGGTGGGGCCAGCATGCTGCTC
>CAUYRH010083153.1:0-19773 GCA_963574655.1 Perodicticus potto | reverse complement strand
GGCAGTTCAACTGAGTGCCAAGTCCAAAAGAAACCCAAACAGCTCACAGGCAAGACCTTTCCAGCCGGCAGTCCCACTGTTGCCCCACCCACAGCCGCCAACAGGATCAAACCGAAAGAACAGACGCAACCACTTGCCCAGTCTCTGCCGCTTTTGCCTTCCTCAGGGTGACCAGAAGCCTCACGCTGTCTCCCTGTGTCCCCAAGGGGAAGTTCCTGGGTAGATCCCGCATGCCAGAGATGCCTGAAGTCCTCTCTCCCCGGTCTCACCGCGCCCAGCCGCAAGGAAGCTGTTACTCGGCTGCCATCTTGCTTCGCCCCCCTCCCATATCCTGTTTGTTAAATTTAGTGTTGAAGAAGCTTGGAAAATTTCACTCCAAAATATGATTCCCTGGTATAAAGAATATTTTGAATTAAAGGCCATTCAAGATCAAAAAAGCATTGGAGAGAGCTTTCCTTCTATCCGCATAAACTGGGGGACTGAGGGCAGTGGCTTCCTTTCTTTATTGCAGGAAGAAGGATGAAGGACGCAACCCAACCTGGCCTAAATCATTTAAGTATAATACCTGTCTCTCAGGTTAATTTGTTTTGCAAAGAGACTCATTTACAAGTCAGTCTGTTTCCCCCCTTCAAATTGTTCTCCCTAAACAGACTTACCTGTACTCTTCAACTCCTCCTCCTCCTCTTCAAAAGGATGTGGATAAAAATATCTGAACTTCATTGGGATATTAGGTAATCATTCTGTGATTCTCCCTATGTGCACAGTAGATCAACCTTTCTCTTATTAGTCTGCCTTAATTGTGAATCGATCTTTCAGTGAACTTCGGGGAGAAAGGGAATGTTTCCCCTTATCCCTGCAGTGCTTTGATTTAGGGAAGATATACTGAATAAAAATGCTTTTTAAATCAAATGCAAGGCAGTGAAAATTCACTGGGCTCTTTTTTTCTTTGTTTTCAATTCAACTCAATTCTTTTCAGTTCCAGAGTATTATTGGACACCTAAGATAATCTTATCCACCATTTAGTTGGAATGAGAAGGTGGTTCTGATGGTTCATCTAACTCATATGTCACATACTATCTGACTGGTAGCATAATTAACTAGGGTGTACCTAATTAAGATGCCATCCTAATCCCTGGCTTTCTTCTGAGAGGCCTTTACTGACATGGCTGCCTATCATCACAGCAATGGCTGGTATATTGTCAAGGATCTTTTTACAACTTCTATCAAATATAATATCAACTAAAGAATAAAAATATCAGGCTATGCTTTTAAATCAGTGACCTACCCAAATTTGGAAGTTATTCTCAAAAGGAGATGGTATTTTCAGTAGGATGCTGAGAAAGAGAATAAAACACTGTCACCATTTTATTGCTAAAGACTATGGCTCCTTTAAACACTTCAAGTGACCATTGAACTGAGAAGATGTTTATGAGAAATGGTTATTGTGCTAAAAGTCCTTGAAATTTTTGCACTGAAATGTGATCTTTGGATTCAGTGTAGGCATCCTTTTCTAAGAAACCTTTAAATATCTTTTAATACTAGACTATTAGCTGTAGTGTGAATTTATTTTGTGATGAGTTTAATTGTCTCAGATCCCTTTATTTAACAGCTATTGTGGAGCACTTACCATGTGCCCTGGACAGGTCAAAGTGTGAACTGTACCAAAACAAAGATTCCAAGAGGGTAGTATCCTGGGGGCTCACAAAAGAAAGTTCATCAGAAAGAGCAGAGGAAACAAATACCTCGGGTGCTACTGGTGGTGGGTCACATGGTGTGAAAATCAAGAATTGAATATGAATTTGGCAATAAGGTCAATGATAACCCTGTTGAGAGAAGTTTTAGTAGAATGGTTGGAGTGGGAAGGTGATGGTCTGATTGGAAAAGTTTGAAAGGGAATGATAGAAGAGAAATTGAAGAAAGTTCTGAAGGAGTTTTGTTTCATGGAGATGCTAAGAATTGGGGCAATAGAAAGAAAATTTAGCAAAGACTGGAAGCACCCATAGCTAAGTGGGTATGGCACAGGCCACATACACCCAGGCTGGTGGAATTGAACATGGCCTGGGCCAGCTGAACTATGACAACTGCAACTACAAAAAAATAGCTGGTTAACATAGCTTTCACCAATGAAAGCATTTCAAATTGTATATAAAACCAGCACATTCTACCCCATAATTGCATTAATGTACACGGCTATGATTTAATTAAACAAATTAAAATAGCCAGGCATTGTGGCGGGCGCCTATAGTCCCAGCTAATTAGGAGGCTGAGGCAAGAGAATAACTTAAGCCCAAGAGTTTGAGGTTGCTGTGAGCTGCGATGCCACAGCACTCTACCCAGGGCGACATACTGAGATTCTGTTTCAAAAAAAAAAATAAAAAAATTAGTAAGGAGAAAAAAAATCTGTTTTTTTTTAGATGGGAGAAATAAAAGCATGTTTGCAAACTTATGGAAATAAATCAGTGGAGACAGAAAAATAGATGATATTAGAAAGAGAGAGAAAACTCACTATATGGTTGACTGAAGTTTCACATATAGAAGAATGTGAGAGCTATCTTACAAGCTCAGGAGAGATATAGTGCTTATTGTAAATCCAGACCAAGTAACAGAAATCAAAGTGTGTAAGTGGGAATTGGAAAACAACATGAAAACCTAAATCATGTTTAAGTATAAATATATATAACCAGTAGATAGTATTTATATATTAGAGATAGTAAAGTATTGATATTTCAAGACTATCTTCCCCCAGGATATTTGGGAAATAGGATGTTTTGGCTAAGGAATTGTACTAAGTTTACCTCAAGTGTATTCGAATGATATAAAATGAACTTAACCCCACAACCTCATGAAATAGACTTGAAAATTTTGTGATTTAAAGAATACCTTAAGAAGTTGTAAAGAATCTCAGGGTTAACACTATGAGCACTGCAGAATAGAGCAAGTATAATACATGGCAAATAGGTTCATTTTATGCTAACCCTTTTATACTATTTTGTAAAGGGCCAGATAATAGAAAATTTCAGCTTTGCAAGACAGGTGGTCTCTGTTGCTGCTACTCAATCATGCCATTGTAGTTCGAAAGTAATCAAAAACAATACAGGAATGAATGTGTTCCAATAAAATTTTACTTAGAAAGGCTGGCAGAGGACTTGACTTCAACCATGGGCAATAGTTTGCCAATCCCTTCCATAGTGGGTTATTTATTTAAAGAACTCCCTTAATATTAGATAATATTGCATTATGGTAAGGCTTTAAAGCCTAATGTAGCCTTAGGTGTCACTCACTTTTGGAATTTGCATCTGACATAAACAAACTCCTGATATGAAAGATATTGCAATGTTAATTTGTCAGGTGTTAAAGCCAGTGAAAGTTGACTTGAGATGATCTTGTTCAAGAAGCTTAATCTCTTTAGGCCTAAATTTCCTTCACTGTAAAATGGGGGATAATGCCTGTTTCATAAGGTAGTTGTCACAGAGATATTAGTTATTATTTGTTGAGTGTTTATTTTACTTACATCATCTGGTTTCTCTGGATTTTTTGTCTCTTTGTCATAAATACTAAGTGGGAAATTTCCATGGACAGTTTTCTAGCTTCTGTTATTTGGATGCCAAAAAGTAAGGATTTGTTGTAAATCACCTAGATAAGAGACATCACCACTACCTTTCACATCCCCAAACCCCTTCACTCACCTTTCATTCCTATAGAGGATACCTGCTCTATTCAGCATTGGAAATCAGAGCAACTTAGGGAACAAACAGGTAATCTCCCTTAACTTGCTGAGCAAATCGTGAGTTAAAAATAGAAGATGAAGTTTCTTTTAGCCAGAATGCAATTCATAAAATGCCTCCATGGGAAACTTTATTTTTGTCCCCACGTTACAAATGAGTAAACTGAAGTACCAAGAGGTTGAGGATCATACCAGGTTAAGGGTCTTTCCTGGTTACCACTTGCTCAAGGTCATCCCTTTGAGGGCCTGGACTGGACTATCCCCAAGGATGGGTTGGGGTCTTCCTCTTGACTTCTAGCACTTACAGATTGTATTGTAACTACCTGTTTTCTTGTCTCAAGGCCTAGCACAGGGCTCGTGCAAAGCAGGGTTTCCATCAACTTTTGATGAATGCCAATAAGAATGAATATCACCAATGATACCAGCAATCCCTGATCTCTTCTTTTTTCTTTTGAGACAGAGCCTCAAGCTGTCACTCTGGGTAGAGTGCCGTGGTGTCACAGCTCACAACAACCTCCAACTCCTGGGCTAAGCGATTCTCTTGCCTCAGCCTCCCAAGTAGCTGGGACTACAGGTACCCGCCACAATGCCCGGCTATATTTTGGTTGTAGTTGTCATTGTTGTTTGGCAGGCCCGGGCTGGATTCGAACCTGCCAGCTCTGGTGTATGTGGCTGGTGCCTTAGCCACTTGAGCTACAGGCGCTGAGCCACCCTGATCTCTTCCATAGCGTAACTCCCTTAAAAAATCAAATAAAATCAGCAAGACAGTAAAGAAATGATAAAAACAGGAACTCTTAAGGAGAGAGGGAAGAAACTGCCCCAATCCCTTTTGTCCTATTCATTCCTCCTCCATCCCGCCCTTTCTGAAATTGCTTCCCCAGCTAAGGAAGTGAGCGAAGATGCTCAAATATCTCCCTTTCGTTGCATTTGTCTACATGGGTGGTAAGTCTATTGGGCAGAGGTCATGTCTACACTCCGCAAACTTTTCAAAAATATTTACTTTATAGGCGGGGGCCAATCCTTGTTCACAAACCTGACCCACTCGAGAAAGAATGCAGTCTCCAGAAACCGACCAGCGTCTCTCGGTGCTCGGGTTAAGCTTCCCACCCCATGCCAGACCACACGAACAGGAGCTTCCTGGAAATGGGGAAGCACCGAGGTGACCTTCAGTCAGTGTCACCTTGGAGACTGGTACAGTGTGTTGGAATCAGCAGGCCCAGCCAAAGGAAGGGCCAGGTCACAAGGCCTCGAAGAACCAATTCTGTGTGGTATGTGGATTTGGGCAAATATGTTTACATGTCAAGCCTCTATTTTTTTTTTTTTCCATTTTCCACTCAAATATTCCTCTCTTCTAAACCACAGCACAGTCACTCCTATTCTCAGGAAAGGCTTGTCTGATGCCAAATGGGAGAGGTCGAAGTGATAAAGGCTGTGGGTGTTGGGCAAACCTAACTCTCCCTATCAGTGAATGGGCCTTAGACGGATAATCAGATGCCAACAATAGAAGCTGGCTCACCTTTCTTTTACACAAGGCTCACGTCCTCAAGCCCTGCCCCCCATACCATTCACAGAAGACTGGATCTCAGGACCAAGATACTGCCCTTGCAGCTAAAGTTCCACTTACACTGCCCCTTCCTTGAATGAGAACTTGGGATTGTCAGCCTAGCTGGCTGGAACATGGACTCTTAGGTGCTCATGATTTATTCTTAAGAAACAGAAAACTTTCTATTTCCTGGATAGTAAAGAATGGGTAATGTCCTTAAACATGATTTTTACTGTAAGAGAAGCAAGCACTTGTCAGCCCTCCCATCCCCAGTCATTTCAGACATGATTCCTGAAAGGGGCATTCTTTCATTCTTCTCTTCCTACAGGCATAAACATTCTGCATTTTAAACTGGAAGCATACAATGTTATCTTCTTCTGGTGTCTTATGTAACTTTTCAGGAATGCTGAAAGACTTTCCGGGCTCTGTGAGGTTGGGAATGGGGAAAAGCAGAAGGGGGCTGGAAGGGGGGGAAGAGGGGAAAAAAGCCCCCAGTTTTTCCATACATCACTGCCTTGGCTGTTTGTGACAAGAAGTTATTGCAATTAAGATACAAACCGGATGTGTGGGCTAAAGAATCTCAGCTGCTATCATAAGCATTTATTGATAATGAAAACTTGGAGGAAGAGATCTGGAAAATTGTTGTCTTTAGTGGTTTCCTATGCAAGAGAACAAACCATATGGATTAATAAAAAAAAAAAAAAAGAGCGCTCCACTTTATCTCAGTGAAGAGAAAAGCGTTTATTTTGCTGCCAAAGGAATGTTTCTGTCAAGTCTTAAGTGTCAATCTTCTGGGTTAGGTCTTTACATTGAACTTTACAACACATATGCGCATTGTCTTGCTTTAAACAATCATTTTGGACAAATAGCCCCAAGCTGTAAGAATAAGGGATAAACATTCAGAGGAGACCAGCATCCAGAAATCTCTGATTACATGACTCACTACAACCCAACTAAACCTGAATTAGCAGATCAGAATAGGCAAATGTCCCTTCTAGACTTGGCAAAGGAAAATGGATTTCATTTGAGAGCTATTTTCAAGCAAGACATCATCTTGAAAAGCCTAAAGAATGTTCTGGAATATATAATACTTTGCAAATGCAATGGTAAGTTAATATGGGAATAATTAGAGGACATTTGTTAAGAGACAGTTTAGAAGTAATATATGAGGTATAAAATATATCTTCGATAAATGCTAAGCAGAAAGTAAAAAGTCTGGAAATAGTAATATCATGCATGGAAAAGTCCCAGGACGCAGTGAGGACATGAAGCTTTCTGGAGAGTTAATCTTCCAGATTTTCCATCAGAAATTTAAATGGTGTATTGTGAGCTTTCATAAGTAGATGCTCACCACAACTTCCTCACCTTCCTAAAGTAAACACTTTGGAAATTACCATGTTTCAGATTTTTCTTGCATGAGAACATCAGCATGTTTTCTGCATCATCTACAGTATGAATAAAAGTGCCAGTTTGCTTATCACCAGTGATGTGAAAACTGAATGAAGATGGCTCCTCAATGGGCTCTCATCAACAAGAAAAATGAGCCTACTGAGTTGCTGAATCAGTATACACACGGACTCCAGCATTATACCAATGGAGTAATATCTCATCAAGATTTTTGCCAAACGTGAAACAGCCCAAATCTAGTCTGCATCAACTCACATACTCTCTAGAAATCACTCAGGTAACCTGTTTGTGTTAAAAGAAACCTGAAATTACAATAATAATTTAGGTTGCTCCTGGAAGACTTTCTAATAAAAGCCAGAAAATTCAGATGAGTGGTTGTAGCTTGTGCCAATCCTAATCGCAAACCTGGCCACGGTGAGCTTCCCTAAGACACAGAAAAGGATAGTCCCCTCCCAGAAGATGAACTGTATACCTACCTGGAACATATGGTAAAGCTTCTTGGTCTTTAGAGAATTCCTCCTTATAGGAAGGCCTACAGTAGGGAGTGCCTGTTCATACCGTCTGCTTTTTGCAAAGGGTGAAATAACCTGTCCTCTCTATACACTGCCTTTGCTCTCTTTCTTGCCATCCACAAGTCCTTATCAGGTGACCAGTTAGAGTTTTCTGTCCGGACTAGCTGACAAAGCTATTTGTGCAAAGGAGGCATAGGAAAAAATAACTTTCCTCCACAATGATTCACATGCATTGTGGACCAACAAAAGACCCTGCAACTGGCACACTGGGAGGTAATTCAGTTGCATTGTGGTGAGGACCCCTGTTTCCCTGGCAACAACATCTCTGCAGGTACAACCCCCTGAATCCCCTCTACTGTTATGGAGAGGAGAACATTGAATGACTGGAGGGGCTTCTATCTAGATATGCTCACGAAGCCTTCCTGTTGTTTTCCTCTTACTGGGGGTGAAAGAGGAGATTTATAATGTTTTCCAGATATAGGACAAATAATTACACAGTTTAAAGGCTGTTACCCCAGCTGTTTCTGTTCTATTATTTCTAGAGTATATTTTGAAGGGTTCTTAAAGAAGTTTCCGGAAACAAATTAACCATTAAATGAGCCAACTCACTGGCATGACTCATGGCACTAGTCACTTTAAATGTACGCATGCACGCATATATTTATGGGTAGACCATACTCTGGAAAATTGATGGGAAGGAAGATTCTGCAGCTGCTTAAGTTCTTTCTTTCTTTGATCCATTTAAGACAATTTTCAGAGAAGGAACAAATGACAATAAAACACCACTCCTTAATTCTTCCTACTCACCCTGCTCCTTATTTGGCAAGAAATACTTTTTGAAATTATACTTGTTTCATATGCTTTGCTTGCCTTTTTTAAACCCTAGTGTGGGGAGATTTATTATATGGTTTTTAATTTATTCTATCCAGAGTTCATTATACCAGCAGCTACTTTGTTATAGCATCACAGGATCCCCAAATTGGAAGTGACCTTGGATACTGTCCTCCCTAATACTCTAATCTAACCAGAGTAGGGATGTCCTCTATCATCTGTTATTCTGGATAACCAAGTAATTGCCGTGTGATGCCTCCAGTTGTAGGGAATCCACTCTAGTTTTTAGAAACTTTACTTTATAGAGAGAATTCCTTGCACTGAAGTTTGGTTTTCTGGGGTAGCACAGCATAAGTTTTCTGTCTTTCAGAGAAATATTTTATAAAGATAGATATTGTGAATCATATTCCCTCTCCTTTGTATTATGCATTTTCTTGATAGTAGTTTCTGACAAAGCCTGGACACTGTTAATTCTAGGGGGAATTGGCATAAATATGTACTTGCTTCCATTTTGATAAATGAGAGCTAGTATTACTGGAGCAAATGCTGTCTCTGTTTACAGCCATGGGACAAGCTATGCTATTCTTCATTTCCTATTATACAGAGACAAACATTAACCCATCTTCCAAAAGTCTGCATGCTACATCTTGTAGTTTGGGAGGACTAGCCCTGGTGTGAGGGATGCTCAGTCCCTTCAGGACCCGGTTGAGTAACCCCAAAGAGCTGAAGACTCCTACATTGAGATTGCACACCACAGCTGATGGTGTAGAACATCAGCAATGGTATTAGTTAAGTCTAAATCTAATAGTAACATCTGTAACAAACAATGCACCTTTTCCATTTCCTGCAGGGGCAACTCCATCCCAGGTAAACCTTGTTAGGAGGGGCCAGGGAGATAGGCGAATACGCAGGCTCCAGACGGAAGCCCACCTTGGCACTGAGGTACAGATGGAAAGCTTCCATCACCCTCAGGAAAGAAGAGTTTCCCACTGGGCATAAAGGCTGATGTGGAAAACAATCAATGGAGGGATGTTGCGTGAGATTTTATTTAAGTCATAGAGTTTTTTTCACCTTGTCAAAAGAAATCTTCCTCGTTATCATTCACTAGGGAATGTATAATTGGAGAGATGCATTCTTGCTTCTCAGGAATTTATTAATGTATCTAGCACCAATTTCACTTATCCAAAATGGTATGATACAGATGTCTGAGGACAAAAATGTCACATTCATTCCATCCCACCTGGGTCAAAGAGAATCATTTCCTTCTCCGTGTGTATGTTGACATAATTTTGGAAGTGATGATGGTTATCACTTTCGTACTGGAGAACATGAGGAATGCATCTTTCTCCTCCACTAGCCTCTTTTAGCATCATTCGGGTAGAAACTCTGTGTTTATTTCCCAATCTCCCTCACACAGAGACACAATTGCTAGCTTAGAGGATTTCCCTTTCAAAGACAAACAGCTTTCTCTAGAAAAAGTGGTTGTAGGTACCGGGGAGGCCTCCGGGGTAGTGACAGAGTGCACCCACCCAGCCCTGAAGCCCGGGATGCCCTGAGAAAATCCAGCCTTTCTGGAAGGAAGGTGGTACAGAATGTCCTTGAATATTTAAAGAGATGCTTACTGAAATTAATGTACCAGAAATAGGCAACTGATTAGGGTAAAACAAAGTATTTTCATGATTTTTAACATACCACTGAAAATTTTCCTTTATTAACAAAAAATTAAATCGTAAGTGCACTCAGTAGTATTTTAATATTTTTACTCACAGACTTGTAATCCACATTAGTAATTTGATATGTCTAAAAAGAGGAGGTGATAAGCCAACATTTTGTTTTCTCTCCATAGGAAATAGGTCAAGAGGAAAAAAAGTAAAGTTGAGATTTACGTAACATGACACCCTTAACGGAAAATATTTTATATTAGAGAAATCTGGATTTCTAATAGGTAGGTACCATTATGAACTAAACAGTCAAGTATAAGAATGAGCACACTCCCTATTGTTTTTAGATAAACCAAAAACTCAGACAAATATCCAAGACTGAAATCAGAGGGTTCTCCTCTATTTCTAGGTAGTCCGGGCCTAACTCCAAACAAAAACAATTGTAATCTCAGAAAGCCCCACCCTGAGAGACACAGGTTAAATTTCCCTCTGGAGAATTACCAAATCCGAAAGCATGAGAGGATTAGCAGTCACTTTAATAATGAATCTCGTTGATTTCATCTGTAGACATCTGTAGACATCAATTGTGTCCACAATTCCATACAGCAGCCAGACAGAAAATATATGGTCCACTCAAACTTCCAGAAATGAACTCTGAGTGTGCAGGTTCTCCAACATCCCAAAGGGAAGTTTAACCAAAGATGAATTCATATCTTTTCTTGAGCCACTGACTCAAGGAGAGAGGCCTCCAAAGTTGTAGAACATGGGCACACGCAGAATAACACACGTTTCCCTTTATGTTAAAAACAGAAAACAGCACAAAAGGAGCAGGGGGACAACGTTTGGAGAAAGAACCTATATTTTGGTTTTGGAGATGTCTGTTTCCGGTTATCTATTTATTTTTATTTATATGGAATATTGTTTTCATCTGTGGCTATCATCTATGAAAAAAAGAGTTTGTTTTCATTTAAGCATTTGATACGCAGAATTTACTTTTACCAAAGACAGAAGTAAGAAATAATACAGGATGCATTCACCTTAACAAATCTTTATAACGATCGTGGAGAGTATAACATAAGACTACCCTTCCTTTCTAAGTATAGAGTATAAATGTCATAATACAATAATTAAGAAAGTGGGTGAAGGCTATGTTAACAAGTTTATTGTAAGTATTTCAAATTGTATATAAAACCAGCACATTGTACCCCATTAATGCATTAATGTACACAGCTATGATTTATAATAAATCATATAATAAAAAAATTTACAAAGTTTGTGGTTATTTATTTATTTGGTAGTTAACATCTGTTCTAAAGTTTTGCCTATGAATGATTGTGAATTTAAAATTAGATAATATATGAAAAGCACCTTCACAAATTAAAAGTGCTATAAAAATGACTACACTATGTAACTATCAATTTGACAATTCATGTGTGTATAAAACCTAAGCTGACTACTATCAGAAATCCGAGTGCAGTCTTGGAAATCTATTTCCAGAAGTATCTAGAGACCATATTTTCAAAACCATTTATTAAAGGAAATAAACAATTCTATTAAGTTCTTTCCTCCCATCTTTATCCCACCAAAGAAATAGAACATTTCTCAAGATGTCCATTCAAAAGCCCCTAATAGCTACCTGCCAAGATCGGATTTATATAGAAAAAATTTTCTAGGAATGATATTATGAAGTGTGAATTTCCAACACACTTCAGTTCTCAGTGCTCTCAGTTTGTAATAAATTCATTTCATATTCTGCTCTCAGTTTGCAATAAATTCATTCAGAAGTATTTTTATTTCATAGAATTGACTTCCTCATAAGTCTTCATGGAATCAGCATTAAATATCTAAAGTAGACTCTGCCTGGAGATAGCTACACAATAGAAAGGCAGCTTTAAAGATAAAAACAAGGCATTGGGAACTGGGAACAAATATGGTGGATGTCTTCATAATGGAATGGAATAACATGAGGGTAATTTTTTTCCGAGGATATATTTTAAATATATATATATTTTTAGAATCAATTAAGTTTTAAAGAAAAATTGAACAGAAAGTACAGAAAGTTCCCATATACTTTCTCCTCTATTAACATTGCATTATTATGGTATATTGTTATAATTGATGAGTCAATATTAGCTTATTATTATTACCTGAGGTCCAGAGTTTACAGTAGGATTCACCCTTTGTGGTTTCATTCCCCGAATTTAGACAACTGTATAGTGACAGGTATCCACCACTACACTGTTATACAGAATAGATACACTGTTCTAAAATTCCTTCCTGCTCTGCCTCTTTATTCCCCTCCCTTCCCTAGCCCTGCTCTTTTACTGTTTCCATAGTTTTCTTTTTCCAGAATACCATGCAGTTGGAATTATACAGTATGTACCTTTTCCAGACCAGCTTCTATCACTTAGCAATATTCATTTAAGATTTAGTCATAGCTTTTTGTTGCTTGATAGCTCATTTCTTTCTAATGGTGAGTACCATTCCATTGCCTAGGATATACCACAGTTTGTTTATTCATTTACCTACTGATGGACATCTTGAATGCTTCTAAGTTTTAGCAATTATGAACAAAACTTCTATAAACATTTATGTGCAGGTTTCATGTAGATATAAATTTTCAACTTATTTTGGTAAATACCTAGGAGTGGGATTGTGGGATTGTACGGTCAAAGTTTAGTATTGTAATAACTGCCAAACTGTCTTCTGAAGTGACTGTATTAGGAAAAATCTTAAGAAGCAGAAAAAAGGCATATATTGCATGTTATGAATTCATTTATCATTCGTATACTACATGATATTGAAGATAAATTAGATGATATTATACCCAAGTTTGTAAGGTTAAAAAAAGATTAGATGA
The DNA here is from genome assembly GCA_963574655.1 of Perodicticus potto. NCBI lineage: Eukaryota > Metazoa > Chordata > Mammalia > Primates > Lorisidae > Perodicticus > Perodicticus potto. Next base: position 7,235 of record CAUYRH010083153.1, on the reverse strand, counting down.
TAAGTGTCTGTGACTTCTCTTCCGCTTACATTAAGGGGAGTCCTAATACTGTTCACACATGAAGAAACACATACACATTATTGTAATTTATTACCTAACTCTCAATATATCCAACTAGTACCGTTGCATGTACAGCCCAGGAACACTGCCTGGTACTTAGTGAGCCAAGGACGAGTGACTCTACTTGCAAATACTTTCACTTTGTTTTTATCTTACCCAATGTCTTTCCCGAGTCTCAAAGTTTTTTACCCTCAAATAAAAATCCCCCAAAGAACCTCTTGCCAGTGTCATGGCCTAGCACTGTCTCTGCCAAAGAGCTACAGAAGCACAAGGACTCACGCTGTGTTCTTTCTCTATCACTGGGCTGGGTCCATGGCCTTGACCTGAGGTGAAGTTGTCCACACAGCTGATTGCATTGTTGTCGCTCGGATGGTCAATCTTTAGGGTTGTTACAGTAGTCAGCAGTCCCACTGCTCTCCTCAGTCACCTAACACCATATTATCCCCTCCTCAATAAATTTATACACATTTTTGGAATGCAGAATTTTCTCTCTTCTTCCTCTTTTTTCCTTGAGTGTAACTTCACAGAGTGATACACACAAACAAGGCACTGCTCTGTTTAGAAGAGCCTGAATTTCAAAGAGAGAGATAAACATTTAGCCATAAAAGTACAGGACCAGGTGTTAAGCGAGATATGTGACCTAAATGCTCTCAGCCCATAGAAAAGTGCTGAACATTCTTGGGTGTAAGTGGGGTAGGGGCAAGGTTTGAGCCGAGTCGTGAGGCCGGTACAGGAGTCTGATGGATAAGGCCATTGACGAGTGAGCTAAGGTGAGAATTCATCCTCCTGCAGCATAAGTGAAAAAAAGTAACCAGCTAGGAAGAGTTTGCCATGTGCAAGAAACAAAAATAGGATGGGAACATTCTCCTCAGTCCTTCCCAAAGGAGGGCAGGCCTAGAGCCACTGGGAGCCACTGAGATTGGGCGGGCTGCCCACTGGTAGCCCTGGTGGCTTGGGGTACATATTTGTTCACGTGGGAGGATCAATCAGTCTCTAGGGTTGCCTGAGGGGGCCAATCCTGCCTTCTGTCTAGATAGAACCTCAGTATTCTGCATCACTCAGAATTCAGAAATACGTTGACCTCTTGCTGGAAATCCAAACTAAAAAGTAAATCTGCTCAGTTCTTTGGAGGGAAGAACCAAAACCATGCTTTAGGTTCCTGGACCAAGCAACATCAACCTCAGCAGGGATGCTGTTTGAAATGCACATTTCTGGCACCATCTCAAGCCTTAGGACTCAGAACTCTGGAGGTAAGGTGCAGCCGACAGGTTAACAAGTTTTCCAGGGAATTTTGAGGTCTGCTCAAGTTTTGGAACCCCTGTCTTAGACAACTGCAGGGAGAGGAAGACAGAAATTTCAGTCCAGGCTTTGTTACTGTCAGTAATAATTCAGATTCTAACTAATGAAAAACACATCACTAGAGGAATGGGGCAATTTCAGGGCTTTAGCACAACTTGCCCCGAGGAGCATATTCAAAGTCATCTTATCTGGCGCTCTAGTTTCTTGAGCTAAAACCATTCTTCTGGACCTGTGCAAGAGTATAAAAAGCATAATAAAGAGCACCGAACTGTAAAAATGTACAGTTCTTTATTTATCAATGTAGACAGTTCACTTGTAAATGTTTATAGCCCCCTCATAGACCAGATGAGAAAACACAGGGACCCATGTGAAAGACATAACAGTTACCAAGGCTTGAGAAATGTTGGCAGGGCTGGGGGCTCACTGCAATAAAGTCGGACAGAAGCGGCCGAGGGCCAAGCTGCATTGATAAATATTTACAAGCAAATCATTGAAGAATGAGAGAGGTTCTATTACAGGCAAAAGGCAACAGGTCACTTTTGAATAGTGGCATCTGAAACTGGAAACAAATTTGTTGCTGAAATACAAATTGGAGGAAATTGCTTTTGTGGGAAAACATTTCCTCTCCTCAGTGGGTTTCTCTTTTGTGTTCTGCCTGTTCTGATCCTGGAATTTCAGAGGCAACTGGCATCTCCTGATAGGGGACTGGCTTCTGTGTCAGGCTCCCCACGGTGGCCTTAGGCAAGGTGCCTTTGCCCTGTTTCTGCTTTTTCTCATGGAAGATAATGACCTCAGCGGCTAACTCTGTTAAATGTTACAAGTAAGATCTGCAGAGGGTTTCTTCTAAGTGCAGACCATTGGGGGAAAAAAACCCCAAAAAACTAAACACACACACACACACACACACACACGCACACACACACACACACACACGAAAGGAGCTCACTATGATCATCACAACAATTCCCTTGTCTCTCCACAGTAATTTCATTAATTATGCAGATTTTAAATCATGGCCTTGAGCTTGGTAATGTTGGAATTTTTAAACATAGAAGGGAGTGTGTATCTCTGAAGAATATGAGCAAATAGAAAACAAAAATAGCAGTACTGTTCTTTAGCATAATAATTACCACATGCTGGCATCATGCACAAGGGACATTTTCTTTAAAAGACACCTAATGAGCTCACTTTTTTGGAAGTTAGCTTTCAGGAAGCATGGAGGTGAGTGATGTTGCAGAATGAGGAGGAATGGAAATGTGAGACATCCCCTGACACTGCTGGTTTCACAAGGGTAATTCAGCTAAGAGCTTAGAGAAGAAGAGAGAATATAGAGCAGTGTTCTCAAAAACTAGTGAGCTAGGCGCAATGGCTCACGCCTGTAATCCTCCCACTCTGGGAGACAGAGGTGGGGAGGTTCGTTGGAGGTCTGGAGTTCGAGGCCAGCCTGAGCAAAGAGAGTCCCCATCTCTACCAAAAATTTAGAAAAATTAGGTAGGCATGGTGGCACATGCCTGTAGTCCCAGCTACTTGGGAGGCTGAGGCAGGAGGATTGCTTGAAGCCAGAAGTTAGAGGATGCTGTGAGTTAGGGGAGAGGCCATGGCACTCTAGCCTGGGTGACCAAGAAAGACTCTGTCTCAAAAAATTAAAAAAAATTAATAAGAGAGGAAACACTAATACATAAAAGAAATGTTAAATTGAACTTAATCAAAATTTTAAAATTCTCCTCTTCAAAAGACACTATTAAGAAATGAAAAGCTTAGATTGGGAGAATCTCTTTTCACAACACGTATCTAGGGAAAGTTATCTAGCATGCTGGATGTATAAAAAACTCCTACAACTCAATTCAAATGGCTAAAGACTTGAATAGACATCCAATATAAAAAATTGAAATAATCAATACACATTCAAAAAGTATTCAAAATCAATAGTCATCAGAGGAATACAAGTTAAAAACACACTAAGTTATCGTGAAATATCTACCAGGCACAATGGTTAAAATTAAACTGAAAAGACTGACAGTAGGGGATTGAACAAGATGGCAGCCGAGTAGCAGCTTCTGTGCAACCAGGCACAGTGAGAGTGGGGAGAGAAGACTCCAGGCATCTCCGGCTGGTGGGTTCTGTCCAGAGGCCTCCCTTTGGTGACACAGGGAGTCAGCGAGAGACTTTTGGACCCCATGAGGAGGGCAGAAGTGGTGAAAAACTGGCAAAAGGTAGTAATGTTTGTCTGGTCAGAGGCTGCCCGCAGCTGTAACCATAGCAACAGTGAGACTGCAAGCAGGAAAAGGCTTACCTGTGGGCTGTTTCGGTTTTTTTGGACTTGGGCACTGGATTGAACTGCCCAAGGGTGGGTTCTGCTCTTGGGTGGGTGTGCAGACGACTTTGGGTGTTGTCTGGGCCCTGGACTAAGCTGTTGAGCCGGAGAGGAGCTAATATCGTTCAGCTGTGGGCTGCCCGCACAGCTACTGTGGGGGAGCTGCCCCTGCATGTTGCAGTGTGGGGATCGCTGGGAGACCTTGGGCGAGTAATCTAGTGACTGAGCCACCCAAGGGTGGGGACTGAGACACTGGGGAAGAGCAGAGATGCAAGTTTTGGGCAGATTAACAGGCTTGGCCCTCAGGGGCATGGAGGGAGACCAGATTTGGCACACTGAATAGGTGGGCAGCGATAAGAGAGAGATCCCAGCGATAAGTGCTTTCCTTGGAAAGCTTCTGCTTAGCCAAGGTTCACAGTTTGGAGTGTCTTTTGTGCGGGCTGAGGAGACATTTGGGCTCCCAGGCCTGTGGGGTCTGAGAGGTCAGCGGAGGCCTCCAGTCTCCATCTCATACAGCTGTATCAACATTGTGACTAATGTCTCATACCTCCGAAGATCACCTGTTGCCTGGTCAATATTCAGCAAGATATATATACTGTTTGGGTTTCGGTTTGGGTTTTTTTTTTTCTTAATTTTAACATTTTTCCTTGACATTTTTCTTTTTTTTTCTTTTTGTTCTTTTTTCCCTTTTTTCACTATTCTAGTTTAAATACAATATTCCATTTTTGCCAGTGTTTCTGCCCCTATTATTTGTTTTTGTTTTTTTCCCCAAATTTTATCCCATAAGGATTTTTGCTTATTTGTTTCAGTTTGATTTATAGTATTTTGTCTTTCCTCTCTACCTGGTGGAGGTGGGGTACTGTGGCTGATCAGGCTGGCAAAGAGCTGTTGACTTCAAGGGAACCATCCAACCTCAGTACCCCCAGAGGGTGGAGGTTTTTAAAGTTGGGTCATAGTACCCTACTACACATCTATATTACTCCTGTCTCTTTCTTTTGGTGCCTTTCTTCTTTTTGTCAATATTTCCTTTTACTCAACCCCTTTTCTTTCTTATTCCTTTTTAAAATCCTTTTTTTCTTCTTGCTCTTCAATCTTCTCATCCTTCTGGTCTCATACCAAAAGGACTCATTAAACTTTAGGTCAGAGGCACAGTAACTTAGAGAGCAAGAAGAAGTGAAAGGAAAATTAGGCTAAGGAAACAGACACAAGAAAGCACTCATGAAGAAGAATCAGCAGAAAAATCCTGGCAACATGAAATACCGGTCCAGAGCAACCCCTTCAAGGGACTGTGAGGTAGTTATGTAGAGGACTCTACCTATAAAGAAATGTTAGAAATGACAGAAGGGGAATTTAAAATACAGATGATGAAAACAATGAAGGAAATCACTGTGGAAGTGGAAAATAACCAAAAGGAAATCGAAAAACAAAATCAAATAAGAGATGAACTATACAAAGAATGTAGAAAGGATATAGCAAAGCTGAAGGAACTGAAGCAGTCAATTAGGGAACTTAAGGATGCAATAAAAAGTAACAACAGATTAGATCATGCAGAAGAAAGATTCTCAGAGGTAGAGGATAAAGCTCTTGAGATAACTCAGATAGATAAAGAGGCACAAAAGAAGAGAGAGAAAGCAGAATGTTCACTGGCAGAATTATGGGACTCAATGAAGTGTTCAAACATATGAGTTATAGGTATCCCAGAAGGGGAAGAAGAATTCCCCAGAGGAATGGCAGCCATTCTAGAGAATATTATAAATGAAAATTTCCCAAATATTACGAAAGATTCTGACATACTCCTTTCAGAGGGATATTGGTCTCCTGCTCACCTCAACTCAAATAGACCTTCTCCAAGGCACATTTTGATGAAACTATTCAAAGTAAAGACAAAAGAAAAGATCTTGCATGCTACCAGAAGTAAGCGCCAACTGACCTACAGGAGCAAATCTATCAGGGTCAATGCAGACTTCTCTAATGAAACTTTTCAAGCCAGAAGACAATGGCCATCTATCTTTAATCTACTTAAACAAAACAATTTCCAGCAAGGAATTCTCTATCCTGCTAAGCTAAGCTTTAAAATTGACAGAGAAATCAAATCTTTTATTGATATGCAAACACTGAGGAAATTTGCCACAACAAATGGGCAAATAGGAAAGACCAGCTTTATAGGAAATATTTCAACCTGTTCTACACACTGACCATCACAATGGACCTTTAGCAAAGTAAGCACCCAGAAATTAAAGGACAGAACGTAGTTTCCATAATGATGCAAAAGACAAAACTAAGCAATGGACTTTCACAAAATAAGATGAATAGAATGCTATCACGCTTATCAATTATCTCAATAAATGTCAATGGCTTGAATTCCCCAGTGAAGAGGCAGAGATTGGCTTATTGTATTAAAAAACAGAAGCCATCTATTTGCTGTCTGTAGAAAACACACCTCACATCAAAAGACAAATTAAAACTCAGACTTAAGGGTTAGAAGTCAATTTTTCAGGCAAATGGAATTCAGAAGAAAAGAGGGGTTGCAATCTTATTTTCAGATACATGTGGATTTAAAGCAACTAAAGTCAAAAAAGATAATGATGATCACTTCATATTGGTTAAGGGAAAACTACAACAAGAAGGCATTTCAATTTTAAATATTTATGCACCCAATTTAAATGCTCCCAGATTCTTGAAACAGACCTTGCTTAGTCTGAGCAATACAATATCCTATAACACCATAAGAACAGGGGACTTTAACACCCCTCTCTCAGAGCTGGACAGATCCTCTAAACAGAAATTAAATAAAGGTATTAGAGATTTAAATGAGATTTTAAAACAATTGTCTTGATAGATGTATATACAACGGTCCATCCCAAAGATATAGAATATACATTCTTCTTATCGTCCCATGGAACATTCTCCAAAATTGATCATATCCTAGGACACAAAACAAACCTCAGCAGGATCAGAAGAACTGAAATTCTACCTTGCATCTTTTCAGACCACAAGGCACTAAAAGTGGAACTCAACTCCAACAAAAAATGCTCAACCTCACACAAAGGCATGGAAGTTAAACAACCTTATTCTGAATGACACTTGGGTGCAGGAAGAAATAAAAAAGGAAATCATTAACTTCCTTGTGAACAACAATGAAGACACAAATTACCAAAACCTATGGGATACAGCAAAAGCAATCCTAAGAGGAAAATTTATCGACTTAGAAGCCTACATTCAAAAAACAGAAAGAGAGTGTATCAACAAACTCACAAGCCATCTTATGGAATTGGAAAAAGAAGAACAATCTAAGCCTAAATCTAACAGAAGAAAAGAAATATCCAAAATTAAATCAGAGATCAATGAAATGGAAAACAAAAGAATCATTCAGAAAATTAATGAAACAAGGAGTTGATTTTTTAAAAAAATAAATAAAATAGATAAGCCTTTGGCCAGACTAACTAGAAATAAAAAGGTAAAATCTCTAGTAACCTCAATCAGAAATGATAAAGGGGAAATAACAACTGATGCTACAGAAATACAAAAGAATATCTCTGAATACTACCAAAAACTTTACGCT
>CAUYRH010083151.1:0-25373 GCA_963574655.1 Perodicticus potto | reverse complement strand
TGCTCAAGTTATTAGTCGGGCATTTGGAGATCTATGACAGTTGCCATTTTGGGGGGTTTAGGCCTCCCCCTTTTCTGTTGGCCTCTGATTATTGGTGTAGTATTCTGTTTTGGGGTTTTTTTTTTTTTTTTTTTGAGACAGTCTCACTGTGTCACTCTTGGTAGAGTGCCATGGTGTCACAGCTCACAGCAACCTCAAATTCTTGGACTTAAGCGATTCTCTTGCCTCAGCCTCCCAAGTAGTTGGGACCATAGGCGCCCACCACAACACCTAGCTATTTTTTTTTGGTTGCAGCTGGCTGGGGCTGGGTTCGAACCTGCCACCCTTGGCGTATGTGGCTGGGCGCTGAGCCAAGGTGTAGTATTCTTGATTAAAAGCACTTACCACTGTCTAGTCTAGGTGACAGAGCAAGAGCCTGTCTGCACTTGGCACAGTTGTGTATAAAGACCGCACAATATAAAAGTACAAAAGTACTTTTTTTTTCTTTTTTGAGACAGAGTTTCACTGTGTCGCCCTCGGTAGAGTGCCGTAGCATCACAGCTCACAGCAACCTCAAACCCTTGGGCTTAAGTGATGCTCTTGCCTCAGCCTCCCAAGTAGCTGGGACTATAGGCGACCACCACAACGCCCGGCTATTTTTTTGTTGCAGTTATCATTGTTGTTTAGCAGGAAGGGGCTGAGTTTGAACTTGCCAGCCTCAGTATATGTGGCCGGTGCTCTAACTACTGAGCTATAGGCGCTGAGCCAAAAAGTACATACTTTTTTTTTTTTTTGAGACAGAGCCTCAAGCTTTCACCCTGGATAGGGTGCTGTGGCATCACAGCTCACAGCAACCTCCAATTCCTGGGCTCAAGTGAGTCTCCTGCCTCCGCTTCCCAAGTAGCTGGGACTACAGGCACCCACCACAACGCCTGGCCATTTTTTTGGTTGCAGCTGTCATTGTTGTTTGGCGGGTCCGGGCTGGATTCGAACCTGCCAGCTCAGGTGTTCGTAGCTGGCACCTTAGCCTGCTGAGCTACAGGCACCGAGCCGAAAAGTACATACATTTTTATATGAAATGGTATCTTGCTGTGTTACCCAGGCCGGCCACAAACTCTTGGTCTCAATGATCTGCCTGCCTCAGCCTTCTAAGTAGCTGGGATTACAGGTGTCTGTCACTGTGCTTAGTAGAAGTATATCTAAAGCACAATATATAGGCTGGGCACAGTGGCTCATGCCTGCAATCTCAGCACTTGGGGAGGCTGAGCAGGTGGATTGTTTGAGCTTAGGAGTTTGAGAGTAGCTTGAGTAAGATCGAGACCCTGTCTCTACTAAAAATAGAAAACACAGCCGCGTGTGGGGCGGGCACCTGTAGTCCCAGCTACTTGGGAAGCTAAGTCCTGAGGATCACTTGAGCCCAGGAGTTTGAGGTTGCTGGGAGCTATGATACTCCAGCACTCTACCAAAGGTGAGGGTGACAAAGTGAGACTCTCTCCAGAAAACAAATAAATAAATATACCACAAGTATACATGTATATAAAGTATATGTACAACACAAAAGTATTATAAACACAAAGTAAAGGTATAAAAATAAAAAATAGTACACTATAAGAGCTTAATGGATGAGGTTAATTTTTGTGTCATGGAAGAGGGAGGTTTCCCTCACCCCAGCCCTGCCCCAGGAGCTCATTCTAGGCTTTGTTCTTTTCCTTCATCTTTTTGTAGCCACATTTGTTATTGAGACCTCTCACCTTCCTTTCTGTGGGCCTACTACTTGTGTCTCCAGTCCTCACCTGGCCAGCTGCCTTCTTCCTGCATGGTGCCTCTGGCTTTGTGTAGGAGCTGAGTCCTGTCTCCCTGGGGCTGGGTGCTGGCCTGTGTTCTCAGCACCTCTCTGCTTCCTGCTCTCCCTTCTCCCGTCCAGTAGCAGGAAGGGTTGAGGCAAATGAGGGGAATGCTCATTTTTGTGTGCCCTGGGGTTGTTTTTAGGAGAAAAACACCCCCCCCCATGTTGATGGGGTTGTTGTGCTCATGTCACAAGCTAGGCAGGAGGCTCTGAGGACAGACAGCAGTGCTGTCCTCCTGGAATCCATGGTCTCTTAATATTGAGCATGGTTCTGCTTGCAAGGTGCTTAGGGCCCAAACAGGAGAGGAGCCTCAGGGAGCACACCTGGACTGCTGAATGGAAGGCAGTGTGTGGTGGTGTTAGCAGAAGTTATGAAAGAACAGTGACAGGGTGATGTCATATGAGTAGCACGTGCAGCTTTGCAGAAGTAAAGGCTTTGTGAACACCAGGTATGCAGGGAGAACATTCTACAGCTGTATAACAAGGGCTGTTAGCTATCATCCTGAGAGATAGGATGTCTTGTCTGGTAGGTTTTGTTGCTTTTTTTTAAACACTTATTTCTTGGGGGTTAATGAGAAAGTGAATTATGTTGTGAGAGAGCTATATGGCTATTTTATTTATTTATTTACTTGAGACAGAGAACCTCAAGCTGTCACCCTGGATAGAGTGCTGTGGCATCACAGCTCATAGCAACCTCCAACTCCTGGACTCAAGTGAGTCTCCTGCCTCCGCCTCCCAAGTAGCTGGGACTACAGGCGCCCACCACAACGCCTGGCCATTTTTTGGTTGCAGCCGTTGTTGTTTGGCAGGCCCGGGCTGGATTCGAACCCGCCAGCTCAGGTGTACGTGGCTGCGCCTTAGCCCATATAGCCATAGGCGCCAAGCTGGCTATTTTATTTGTTTGTTTGTTTTTTTGAGACAGAGTCTCAAGCTGTTGCCCTCAGTAGAGTGCTGTGATATCATAGCTCACAGCAGCTTTAAACTCTTGGGCTTAAGTGATTCTCTTGCCTCAGCCTCCCAGGTAGCTGGGACTACAGGCATCTGCCACAACACCTGGCTATTTTTTGGTGGTAGTTGTTGTTTAGCAGGCCTGGATTCAAACCCGCCAGTTCCCGTGTATGTGGGTGGTGGCCTAGCCACCGAGGTACAGGCACTGAGCCTGGCTATTTGATTTTAGAAGAAGGAAAGGACCTTGCTGGGTTTTGTTTGTTTGTTTTCTGATTTTTGTTGAGAAAGGGTTTCACTCTGTCCCTGGACTATCGTGCAGTGGCATCATCATAGCTCACTGCAGCCCCTCTCCTGGGCTCAACCACTCCTCCTCCCTCAGCCTTCCAAGTAGCTTGGACCATGGGGGCGCATCACTATTCTTGACTAATTTTTTTTATTTTTAGTAGAGGCGGGGTCTTGCTCAGGCTGGTCTTAAACTCCTAAGCTCAAGCAGTCTTCCCACTGTGGTCTCTCAGAGTGCTAGTATTACAATTGGGCCACAGTGCCTGGTTATCCTTGTTGAAATTTGATGGAGATTATGATTTGAAATTTATTTTAATTTATTCATTTCTAAGAGGACTGGGTATGGTGGCTCACACCTGTAATCCTAGCACCCTGGGAGGTTTAGGTGGGAGGATTGCTTGAGGTCAGGAGTTTGAGGCCTGCCTGAGCAAAAGCGAGACCCTGTCTTTATAAAAAATGAAAAAAATTAGCATGTGGTAGTATGCACCTATAGCCCCACTACTCTGAATCTGAGCCAGGAGAATAGGGATTGCTCCATCTCAGGGGTTTAAAATTGCTGTGAACTGTGATCATGCCACTGCACTCTACCCAGGGTAACAGAACGAGCCTCTGTCTCTTGTTCTGCCATCCATACTGGAGTGCAGTGGCGTAATTCTCGTTCACTGTAGCCTTGAGCTCCTGAGCTCATGTGATCCTCCTGCCTTAGCCTTCTGAGTAACTGGCACTGTACATGCATGCCATGATGCCTGGCTAAGTTTTTAAAGTTTGTGTAGAGATCCTATCTCACTGTGTCACCTGGCCCGTCCTGAAATCCTGGCTTCATGCTGTCCTTTTGCCTTTACCTCTCCCAGAGTGCTGGGGATATGGGCGTGAGCCACAGCATGTAGCCTGATTTTAAATTTAGGTATAATTCAGAAGGTAGTTCACTTGTGAAAGATTAGAAAACCAGTCTTTATTGCTACTAATATTTGTCTTCAAAGGGAATGTGATTGAATGTTGGAGTAGTTACTGCCAAAGAGCTATGCTATATTTTGACCAGCTTTTTGGCTAAGATTAAGTGAGGTATGCTGTGAAAAGTCCCACAAACCATTGAAAACAGCACAGTCATCTTCAGAAACCAAAATTAGTGCAGGATGAATCTTGTGACTGAGATTTTGTGATTCCAATAACCAGAAAGCTTGTTTTCGGAATAGATACTTAAAGACAGTTTACAAAGGTAAGGACATAGTCCATGTTCAGAAGTGCCATGAGCTAGGCCGGGTGTGGTGACTGAGCTGTGATCCCAAAACTTTGGGAAGCTGAAGGGGAAGGATCACTTAAGGACAAGAGTTTGAAACCAGCCTGCACAACATAACAAGACCCCATCTCGGCTCGGCGCCTGCGGCTCAACGGGTTAAAGCACCAGCCACGTACACCTGAGCTGGCGGGCGTCTGTAGTCCCAGCTACTTGGGAGGCAGAGGCAGGAGACTCGCTCGAGCCCAGGAGTTGGAGGTTGCTGTGAGCTGTGATGCCACAGCACTCTATCCAGGGTGACAGCTTGAGGCTCTGTCTGAAAAAAAAAAAAACAAGACCCCATCTCTACAAAAAAAAAAAAATTTTTTTGTGGCTGGTGCCCTACTCACTGAGCTACGGGCACCAAACCGTTTTTTTCTTTTTTTGAGACAGAGTCTCACTTTGTCACCTTTGGTAGAGTGCTGTGGCGTTATAGCTCACAGCGACCTCAAACTCTTAGACTCAAGTGTTGTGCCCAGCTCAAGGGATCCTGCTGAGGAACAAGATGGAGTTAGTTTTAATAAAATGGAGTCAGCTTGGTCCTTACACAAGCAATTATATTGTCTCAGCCTCCCGAATAGCTGGGACTACAGGCACCCACCACAACACCTGGTTTTTTAATTTTTTTATTTTTTTGACACAGAGCCTCAAGCTGTCACCCTGGGTAGAGTGCCATGGCATCACAGCGCACAGCAACCTGCAACTCCTGGGCTCAAGCGATTCTCCTGCCTCAGCCTCCCAAGTAAACTGGGACTACAGGCCCCTGCCACAACGCCCAGCTATTTTTTGGTTGCATCTATCATTGTTGTTTGGCAGCCCAGGCTGGATTCGAACCCACTGGCTCAGGTGTATGTGGCTGGTGCCTTAGCTGCTTGAGCCCCAGGCTCCGAGCCCACCTGGTTATTTTTTAACAGATTAGATCTTGCACCTGCTCAGGCTGGTCACGAACCTGTGAGCTCAGGCAATCCACCCACCCATCTCAGCCTCCCAGAGTGTGGGGTTACAGGTGTGAACGCCAGACTCCCTCCCTTTCTTTTCCTTGTTTGTTTAGCAGGCCTGGGCTGGGTTCAAACCCGCCAGTCCTGGTTCCTGGGGCTGGTGCTTTAATCATTCAGCTACTGGTGCCCTGAACTTGTCTTTTGACAAAATTCTAGAGTGGATCACAAAGATTTAAGAGCACAGAAACCAGCCTGGGTCACTCACACCAAGACAGTGTAAGACCCCCATTGTTCTACAATAACAAAGTGACCGAATTGTAGGGGACAGGCAGCCACTGGGGTTGGAATGAGCTAGGCATCGTTGGGGCAGGAACGCTTAGGCTGGTTGAGAAAGACTTAGAGAAAGGTTGCTGCTGAGGGGTCGCTGGCAGGCTGACCAGAAGTTGCAGCAGTGTGCACAGCCTGCATTCGGTCCGTGCCGATGCCTGCGGTGAAGAGGGGACAGCTTGTTTATTAGAGCCCAACCAGGATCCTGTTGTTGGAGTCACGTCAGCTGCAGTTGTGCACATGTGGTCAGACAGCTGGCCAAGCACACACTAGGGGCACACGCTTGTGGCAGCAGGAGGCAGTTGGTCTCAGGTCTCAGAGGTCCTTACTTGGAGGGGGGGAAATCATGAAGTGGAATTCTCAAAGGGTTGCCTTGAGAAAGAAGGAATAGATTTGATGATAGGGTTAGGACTAGGACACGTGGGTGAGAGACTCCGGCTAGTTCAGTGCCATGTGGTGAAGAGCCGCCTCTTGGTTTTAGTTGCCACAGAATGGCTTTGTGCCTTGGGAGGTGTTGAGAACTGTGAAGCCTCTGAGGTTTCTACCCTGCCTGCAAGCTAGCAAGGTAGCCTGCCAGTTCATTGGATGCCAGCAGAAGAGTCAGCGTTCTTGGACAGAGACCAAGGACAGTTTGTAAATCATGGTGCAGCCAGCAGCATGAGCATCGGTGTGTGTGCCCCCAAGTCCTGCCGTGGTGACGAGGACAGACCCCGATGGATGGCTGTTCATGTGCCTGTGTCGCAGAGAGGAAGTCTGAGTTTAGGGGTCTCATGCAAATTGCTCAACCTCCACCTCAGTTGCCATATTTCCAAATGGGGGTGACAGCAGCATCTGCCTCCACGGGTTGCTGGGGTGGATGGGTTGGAGGCAGGACAGAAAAGCACCCAGCTGTATGCGCTTGATAAACTCCAGTCAGATCTTACTTACATGTATACGTGTAATGACCAGCAGCAAATGCAGGAAAATGTAGAGTTTTAGGGTAGAAGTGGCGCCCACAACAACAGCTGGCTATTTTTGTTGTTGTTGCAGTTTGGTTGGGGCCGAGTTTGAACACACCACCCTCGGTATAGGGGGCTGGCACCCTACTCACTGAGCCACAGGCGCCGCCCTCCAGTCACTTTTCTTTCTTTCTTTCTTTCCTTTTTTTTTTTGGTAAAGACAGAGTGTCACTTTATCGCCTTCAGTAGAGCGCAGTGGCATCACAGTTCACAGCAACCTCCAACTCCTGGGCCTAGGGGATTCTCATGCCTCTGCCTCCCAAGTAGCTGGGACTACAGGTGCCCACCACAACACCCGGCCATTTTTTGGTTGCATCTGTCGTTGTTTGGCGGGCCTGGGCTGGATTCTAACTCGCCAGCTCAGGTGTATGTGGCTGGCGCCATAGCCGCTTGAGCCACAGGTGCCGAGCCTATTTATTTATTTTTTTGAGACAGGTTTCACTTTGTCGCCCTCGGTAGAGTGCTATGGCGTCATAGCTCACAGCAACCTTTAACTCTTGGGCTCAGGCGATTCTCTTAACTCAGCCTCCCAAGTACCTGGGACTACAGGCGGCCACCCCAAGGCCCGGCCAGCTATTTTTCTGTTGCAGTTGTTGTTGTTTTAGCTGGCCTAGGCTGGATTCGAATCCACCAGCCTTGGTGTATGTGGCTGGCACCGTAATCATCGTGCTAGGGGCACGGAGCCCTGAATGAGGTTTTTAAAAATGGATGTTTGGCTAATCGCCCTGTAGAACCTTTAGGAAAGAAATAAGTGTAACTTATACTTTGTGAACTAATTTAGAGTACATAAAATTATCAGGAGAAATTTTACGAAATCTTAAGATTTGTTGATACTGCAACATGAACTTAAGGGAGTACAAAGTGGTTAAATAACAGAAAAGCATTGGTCGTAGGTCATGTAAGGGTAATGCTGAAATCTTTGGTTAGCTTGATACTGAAGAGTTGGCAGCTTAAGTTTGAGGCAACTTTCTGAAAAGTTGTATAATATTTTTCTACAACAAAACCATGTTTTTTCTTCTTTTTTTTTTTTTTGTAGAGACAAGAGTCTCACTTTATCGCCATGAAGAGTGCCATGGTATCCCACAGGTCACGGCAACCTCCAGCTCCTGGGCTTGAGCGATTCTCATGCCTCAGCCTTCCGAGTAGCTGAAACTACAGGCGCACGCCACAACGCCTGGCTGAAAACCGTGTTTTTTCGTTAGCATTTTTTGTTATTTTGGATCTGCCTTCTTACAAGACAAGTTTAGCCCTAGAATGTAGAAATTCACTTACAGAGCTTTTGGCCTTTACCCAATAGGTATATCCTGTGTTGTGATTTTTGCATCTCTCTCTCTCTTTTTATTTTTTGAGACAGAGTCTCACTTTGTTACTCTTGATAGCGTGCTGTGGTGTCATAGCTCACAGCAACCTCAAATTCTTGGGTTTAAGTGACCCTCTTGCCTCACTCAGCCTCTTGAGTAGAGTACAGGCCCCCGCCACAATGCCCGGCTGCTTTTAGAGATGGGGTCTCGCTCTGGCTCAGGCTGGTCTCCAACCTGTGAGCTCAGGCAATCCGCCCTTCTCCACCTCCCAGGTCCTAGAATTACAGGCTTGAGCCACTGCCCTTGGCCTTGCATACCTGTTTCATCAAAAATCACTGGGGTGGATGAATGGTCTATGTGACTTTGCACACCTGAGCCACTCTTTTGGCCACTCACAGCGCCCCAGACCAGAAACAGGCTCTGAGAAGTTAAGGTGAGCATGGCACGCTCCTGGCGGCCTCCTCTTGCAGCAGCAGAGCTATATCTCTTGAACTTTGTCCACGTGCCAGGCCTCTATTTTTCATCATTAACTCTGTGCAGACTGCTGTTATCCCATTTTATGGTGTTAGGAACATTCCCAGACTCACTAGACTGGGAAGAGGCAGAGCTGAGATGAGTTAGGTCTGCGAACTCAGGCTGGCCCTGCTTCTCCTAACATAGGACTTGGGGTATAGCAGGGTTGTGAGGGGTACGAGGGATGTTGGTCAGTTCTATAGCAGATCTCACCAGCCAAAAGTCATATAGGCACAAGCAGTGTGAATGACAGTGATGCTTACCTAGCCTCTCTCTCCTCTGCCCTTCAAATTTAATTTTCCCCTTAAAAACTAAAAGCAGTGTTTCTCACTTCCTCCATTAACTCGTTAGTAGTGAGATTCTAATTCTATGGAGTGGAGTGGCTGAGGGTTTCCTGCCACTTCAGCTTCTGGACAGTGGTTTAAAGAATTCTATGTTTTTTAAAGAAGGCATTAGGGAAGGTTTTTTGGTTTTGGTTTTGAGACAGGGTCTTGCACTCCAGGCTGGAGTGCAGTTTAACTGTCACAGCTCACGGTAACCTGTAACTAACTCCTCAGCTCAGGCAATCCTCTTACCTCAGCCTCCTTGGTACCTGGGATTACAGGTCCGTGCCACCACGCTCAGCTAATTTTTTAAATTTTTTGTAGCGATGAGAGTCTTGTTTATTGCCTAGGCTGGTCTTGAACTCCTGGCCTCAAGCAATCCTCCCATCTTCACGTCCCAAAGTGCTGGGGTTACAGCTAGAGCCACCACGCCTGGCCAGGGAAGATTTCATTGGTATAAAAATCCTGTGTTATCTTTTTCTAGGGGTGTGTGAGCACAAGTTCTCCCTCCATACATTGGCACTCATGAACAGGACAGTTTGTGGGCATCTGGCTCCCCTTCTCCACCTTCCTGGCAAGCCTCCCCACAGATCAATCTTCCAACAGTGTTTTCAGCTGCTTGAGGGGGGTGGTTCAGACCCTGAAGTTTGGCCTTAGCAGCCCGTTAGCCACACGGTCTCCTCACAGCCTACATTGTGCCCTATGCTGGGCCTTCCAGGCCCCTGCCATTGTAGGTTTTAGTCCTCTCCCACCTCTCAGCCTTACCTAATCTTACCCATCCTTTAAGGTCCTTGGCTCATGCCTCCCTTCCCTGGGCAAAGCTGCCATGTGGAAGAGTGTGCAGGCCTGTTGTGTGCCAATGTGCTCCCCAGCAGAGGAGCTCTACCTGGTGGGAGTGCCTGCTTAGGCTGGGACTTGAGGACGTGGGGCTGTGGTGTGGGAGCTTCCGAGGCTGTTCTTGGGCCCTCTGTGAAGCTTGCCTTTCTTTAGGTTTGGTGTGCCATGGCAGGCCTGGGTGGCAACCCAGGAAAGCAGAGTGCAGGGTATTGCAGGACAGTGTGAAGGGCTTCCTCAGCTCTGGAGGTGGGTGGGGTGGGGCAGAGGCCTGAAGGCCCCTTCCTGGGTCATCTCTCAGGGGCTCCTATGCATCAGCGTGCACAGGCCCCAGGGACTAGAGTGGTTATTCAGCACTGAAAAGAAGTGAGCAGCCAGACCAAGGGAAGACATGCAGTGGGAGAAGCCGCTCTGCGGGCCTGCCTTGGTTGCTGGGGCTGCTGTTGCAGTCCTGCTAAACTGTGCAGCTTGTATCTGTCTAGGTCAGACTTAGCAGAAAAATAATATACACAAAAGAGACCGGGTAGCTTATGAACAACGGAAGTTTGTTCCTCAGAGTTGCAGAAGTGGAGAAGTCTGAGGTCAAGGTGCTGCAGACCGTGTCTGGTGTGTGGGCCCACTTCCTGGCCCTCACCACTTCCTGGTGGTGCCTTTCACTGTGATGAAAGGGGCAAGGCCGTTTTCTGGGACCTCTTCCTACGGGCACTAATCCTGTCTCTACTACCTAAGTGCCCCACCTCCCACTGTCATCACGTTAGTGATCAGGTCTCAACATAGGAATTGTGGCGACACTTTGAGACCATGGTAGCTGCATTCTGTGGGATTCTGACTGTCATGTCAGAAAACCACACAGAACCCACAGAACATGCAGTGCCAGGAGGACCCTGATAGGAATGAGGGACTCCCCAGCAGCGATCGCCAGTCTGTCTTTGTTGGCTGTAGCAGCTTTCCCCCTCTGGCAAGGGATGTGGGTAGTCGGGGAGGCTGTGCACATCGGGGGCCTGGGGCACATAGGAACATCTGTACTTTCCTCTCATTGCTGTAAGCCAGCTTTTCAAGTAAATGATGAAACATTCCTGTCTTGGCTGCAGGTTTGTGAACTGTGATGTGTTCTTTTTGATCTCTTCTCTTTCTTTCCAGGATAACCCTCCATATGATAAGGGGGCCTTCAGAATCGAAATCAACTTTCCAGCAGAGTACCCATTCAAGCCACCGAAGATCACATTTAAAACAAAGATCTATCACCCGAACATCGATGAAAAGGGGCAGGTCTGTCTGCCAGTAATTAGTGCTGAAAACTGGAAGCCAGCAACCAAAACCGACCAAGGTAAAGCCTGCTGCTGTGTGTTCCTGGGACTGGGCTTTTCTGGGGATGATGTAGGATGGGTCCCCTTCCAATTCCATGTCAGAGAGAGTCCAGAGAACTCCTATACCAGCTCAAATGCACACAGAAGTACCACAGAGGCCCCACCAGCCCTTGTGAGGATGGTTGGTCTCAGCTGAACTGGTGCCCTGATGCTAGATGGGGACACATGGACAGACAAGCTCAGCAGTTTGGTGCCTGTGGACACTGGTCCCTGGAAGGGGTAAAGGTTTGTGGGGCTGGCCTAGAAGGGGAAGGAAGAGTGGGATTTGAGATGCTTCTTGGAACAGTTAGCACTGAACTCACTTGCAAGAAGGAGGAGGTTGGAGAGAGCCTTCCAGCAAGAGCAGGCCACCAGCCAGCGCCCGTGGCTCAGAGTAGGTGGTGTGGGAGAAGAAGGCAGGGCAGACTCTAAGGCGGCATTCCCAGGCGAAAGCTCACAATTGGCTTCAGTGGGCATGGGACTCCTGGGAACTAGTGTCCCCTTTCTTACTCTTTTTTCTTTCTTAATTTTTTTTGAGACAGAGTCTCAAGCTGTTGCCCTCGGTAGAGTGCCATGGCGTCATAGCTCACGGTAACCTCCAACTCTTGGTCTTAATAAGCGATTCTCTTGCCTCAGCCTCCCAAGGAGCTGGAACTACAGGTGCCGAGCCTAAGGAGCCAGATTTTTTAGGTAAAAATTTTGGTACAGGTGCCATTCTGTGTGCAATGACAGGCAGAATCAGAATTTTTATTTTGTGTTTTCAGAGTTTAAGATTCCTTCCTAGAAAATTATTCTGCAGATTCTCTATGGCATGGCTTTAATCCCATCTTTGTATACATCAAGCATATTGTTCTTGGCTCAGAGCCTGTAGCTCAAGCGGCTAAGGCGCCAGCCATATACACCAGAGCTGGCGGGTTCGAATCTGGCCCTGTCCTGCCAAACATTGACAACTACAACCAAAAGCTAGCCAGGCTTTGTGGCGGGCACCTGTAGTCCCATCTACTTGGGAGGCTGAGGCAAGAGAATCGCTTAAGCCCAGGAGTTGGAGGTTGCTGTGAGCTGTGACACCACGGTACTCTACCCAGGGCAATAGCTTGAGGCTCTGTCTCAAAAAAAAAAAAAAAAAGAAAGAATATTGTTCTTTTCTTGCTTTTGTCTCTTGGTTTAAAAAAAGTCCCTGGCACTTGATGCTTGATTCAAGTAACAACAGTTAATTATTTCTTATTTTCTAAGGGGGCTGGGCTCAGCTGGGTGGCTATACAGCTGGTTGTTTCTGAGGTCACTCATGGAGCTGTGATGAGTTGGATGCTCATCTGGGGCTGGGAGGTGCCAGTAGGTGTCAGTGACATGTGTGATACTTGGTATTAGCTAAGGCACCTTGGTTCTTTTTGTCGCCTTTTATTCTCCATGAGGCTAGATTTGACCTCTTCATAGCATGGTGGTCTCAGGATTCCAGGGTGAAAGCAGAAGCTGCAGGGCCACTTGTGGCTCAGGTGCAAACTGGTAGAGCATCACTTCTACTGGATTCTCTTGGTCAAGCAAGTCTAAATTTAATGGGAGAGGAAATAGACTTCACATTTGGAGAAAAGGAGTGGGAACTCAGCAGAGGGATGCACAGGGCGAGCGATGGTTACAGAAGCAGAACAGATGGGCAGAGACACTGGGCCCCTCTCTGGCTCCTTGGGACTGCTTGTCCCTTCTTGTCCCAAGTGGTAGCTCTCCCGGACATGCTGCTGCTTCTCCCACTTGCCGGATTCCTCTTTTGTTGGGTGTTCCTGTTTTTCTGGCCCCGTATCCTGACTGCTATTCAACCATACAAAAGCCTCCCTTTTTAAATGCCTTGCCGTTCCTTCATTCATTCCCTACACACAGGAAATATGGGTGCCATTGTGCTTCTCTCTTGCTTTAATCTCCTTCCCACACTCTTCCTCTGTTCATGAGTTTTGTCTCGTGCTCTTGTCCTTAGAAATTTGAACATTCCTATCGAAGGTAACTGCTCTCAGAGCCAACTTGGAAGGTCTTTGAGCTCCTCAACTCACAACTTCATTGACCCTTAGACCAGCTACATTTCTAGTTCAGTGTAACCCTGTTTAGAGAATCCCCAAATAGTATTTTTATTAGTAGGCACAGAGAATCACAAATGTTAAGCTTGTTAACCCTAGAGTTAAAATGTATTTAAAATAAAAAAATTAAGCCTAATGTCAGAGACAGTAATATGAAAAGATGCTCGTCTAACCCAGCAATTTCCCTCTTAGGTATATATACCCAAGAGAGATGACAACATGGCTACACAAAACTCGTTCATAGAAGCGTTATTCATAATAGGCAAAAATTTGAAACAGCCCAAATGCTTGTCAGTTGGTGAATGGGTGTCTATACAATAAAATGTCATTCAGCCATAAAGAATAGAGTACCAGTTCATTCTACAACATACATGAGCCTTAAAAATATTATGCTAAACACAAGAAACAGGCACAAAAGGCCACATCCTGTGATTCCATGTGTCGTTGACCCTCATTGGTCAAACATTCTGAATTTGTGAATTTACCTACTCAGTAAACATTTTTTTTAGCCCCCAAATCAAAGCTCCTAGTGCTTGTTCAGTCGTAGACATGTGCAGACAACAGAAGATTTGAGTTACCCTGTGCACTTGCTCCAGCTGAGATCAGGGGGTAACAATGTACTGCTCTGCCTTTTTGTTCAATCTCTTCTTATACTGAAGCGAGAGGTCTCTTTAGTGCCACAGGACTTGGATCCTTATTGGTGATTTTGTTTCCCCAAAGATAGTGCTGAAGTGATATCTTATGTTCCTGAGCACAACAAGGCTGAGATGTGCTTTCTGGAGAAGACACATGTGTTAGGAAAGCTTCATTCAGGCAGGCATGAGTTACAGTGCTGTTTGCCATAAATTTAATGTTAGTGAATCAGTGTTTTTTATTAAATAAGGTGTCTTTAAACACATATAAAACAAGGTTGTATGCCAGATCCATTAGTCCCAGTTACTCAGAAGACCGAGGCAGAAGGATTACTTTAGCTCAGGAGTTCAAATCTAGCCTGCGTAAAATTGCAAGACCCTGTCTCTTATTTTTCTTTTCTTTTCTTTCTTTCTTTTTTTTTTTTTTTTTTGAGACAGAGTCATTTTATTGCCCTTGGTAGAATGCTATGGAATCTTAGCTCACAGCAACCTCAAACTCTTGGGTTCAAGCGATCTTCTTGCCTTAACCTCCCAAGTAGCTGGGACTACAGGCGCCTGCCACAATGCTTGGATATTTTTTAGAGATGGGGTCTTGCTCTTGCTCAGGCTGCTCTCAAACTTAACAAGCTCAGGCAATTTACCTGCCTCGGCCTCCCAGGTGTTGGGGTTACAGGCATGAGCCCCTGTGCCTGGCCCAAGTCCCCATCTATTAAAATTTTTTTTGGCTCAGCGCCTGTGGCTTAATGGGCTAAGGCGCCAGCCACGTACACCTGAGCTGGCGGTTTCGAATCCAGCCTGGGCCCGCCAAGCAACAGTGACGGCTGCAACCAAAAAATGGCCGGGCGTTGTGGCGGGCGCCTGTAGTCCCAGCTACTTGGGAGGCGGAGGCAGGAGACTCGCTTGAGCCCAGGAATTGGAGGTTGCTGTGAGTGGTGATGCCACAGGACTCTATCCAGGGTGACAGCTTGAGGCTCTGTCTCCAAAAAAAAAAAAAAAATTTTTTTTTTTTTTTTAAAACCCAAGGTTATATATCAATCAGTTGACAAAAGTGTGAGCAAGGGCTTATAGGACCCTAACCCTCTGTTTCCTCTAGGAGCAATGATTCACTATCATTAATTCATTGTGTCACAGCAAGTTTACGAACATAACTATTGCAAATAACAAGATGCAATGGGATGATCAGAATAGATGAATACCTGGCCAGACATATGGATCATCCCTATAATCCTAGCGCTTTGTGAGGTGGAGGCAGAAGTATTACTTGAGCTCAGGAGTTCGAGACCAGCCTGAGCCAGAGCAAGACCCTATCTCTACAAATAAAAAAAAAAAAAGCATAGCCAGGTGCAGTGGTGGGCACTTACAGTCCCAGCTACTCAGGAGGCTGAAGCAATAATATCGCATGAATGCAGGGATTGAGGTTGCTGTGAGCTAGGCTGACCCCATGGCACTCTAGCCTGGGCAACAGAATGAGACTCTATCTCAAAAAACAAAACAAAGCACAAGAATAGGTGAATCCCTAGAAACAAAGATTAGTGATTGTCAGGATCTGGGACAAGAGGAAGAACAGGAAATGATTTCTAATGAGAGTGGATTTTCTTTTTGGGTTGATGAAGGTGTTCTGGAATTAAATAATGGTGATGTTACACAATTTGGGACTCTACTAAAAACAGCTGTATGGCTTGGCACCTGCAGCTCAAGGGGCTAAGGCACCAATCTGGGCCCGCCAAATAACAATGGCAGCGGCAACAAAAAATAGCTGGGGGTTGTGGTGGGTGCCTCTAGTCCCAGCTACTTGGGAGGCAGAGGCAGGAAAATCACTTGAGCCCAGAAGTTGGAGGTTGCTGTGAGCTGTGATGCCACAGAACTTTACCCAGGGCAACAGCTTGAGGCTCTGTCTCAAAAATAAATAAATAGCAACTGTATACTATTTATTTATTTATGAAACAGAGTCTCACTTTGTCATGTCCTGGGTATCATAGCTCAGAGCAACCTCAAGAGGGCTCAAGTCATCCTCTTCCCTCATCCTCGCAAGTAGCTGGGACTACAGGCACCCGCCACCTAGAGACGGGGTCTCCCTCTTGCTCAGTTTAGTCTTGAATTCCTGAGTTCAAGCATTACAGGAATGAGCCACCATGCTCAGCCTTAAAAAGCAGGTCTTAATAATTACCACCCACCATTTCACTTGACTAAATATATATAATTAATTAGCTAATTAAAATAATTGTGATTATTAAATAATTAAAATAATTTTAGAATAATACATGATAATCATCTCGTTTTATATTAATGCGTTAGGAACCAACATGATCACAGAAGTAGAGGGCCCAACCATGTGTAACAGAGGGTGAGCAGAAAAATCTTACTCGTGAAGAGTATCCCCTATAGGGTGTTGCCTGTGGCTCAAGGAGTAGG
This sequence comes from Perodicticus potto, assembly GCA_963574655.1. Lineage (NCBI taxonomy): Eukaryota > Metazoa > Chordata > Mammalia > Primates > Lorisidae > Perodicticus > Perodicticus potto. Next base: position 9,358 of record CAUYRH010083151.1, on the reverse strand, counting down.
GTGCTGGCGCCATATACCAGAGGTGGCAGGTGCAAACCTGGCCCCGGCCAAAAATTGCAAAAAAAAAAGTATCCCCTACGAAGTGCTCAACCTGTCCTTAGCCCAGCAGGTTCCTGAAAGCTAAGAGATGATAATTCTCCTCTTATAGAGCCATTTCCAATCCTGGGGAAAGGTGGGGAATCACCAGTTTGTGCTGTCAGGTGAATGTGGTTCAGTTTCTAAGCCTAAAATCAAGAACAGCAAAGGCACAGGTAGCAGCCTCACAGCTGTGTGTAGAGTGGAGCACTCTTGCATACTGAAGTACGCTGTGGCCAACGAGCCCAGGCAGGGGTTTACATTTATTTATTTATTTATTTATTTTTTTGAGACAGAGCCTCAAGCTGTCACCCTGGATAGAGTGCTGTGGCATCACAGCTCACAGCAACCTCCAATTCCAGGGCTCAAGCGAGTCTCCCGCCTCCACCTCCCAAGTAGCTGGGACTACAGGCGCCCGCCACAACGCCCGGCCATTTTTTGGTTGCAGCCGTCATTGTTGTTTGGCAGGCCCGGGCTGGATTCGAACCCGTCAGCTCAGGTGGACGTGGCTGGCGCCTTAGTCGCTTGAGCTACAGGCGCTGAGCTGCAGGCAGGGTTTTAGAGAAGCCATCAAAGTGTCCTTTGGCAGGGTGTGGTCACTTCCCTGCCTGGACACAAGGGGAGGGGTTCTTAGGTGCCAGTATTTTTTTTTTTTTGAGACAGAGCCTCAAGCTGTCGCCCTGGACAGAGTGCCGTGGCATCACAGCTCACAGCAACCTCCAATTCCTGGGCTCAAGCGAGTCTCCTGCCTCTGCCTCCCAAGTAGCTGGGACTGCAGGCGCCCGCCACAACGCCCGGCCATTTTGGGATTGCAACCATCATTGTTGTTTGGCGGGCCCAGGCTGGATTCGAACCCGCCAGCTCAGGTGTACGTGGCTGGCGCCTTAACCCGCTGAGCCACAGGCGCCGAGCCAGTTCCAGGAATTTTCTTGCAGATTTCTTGGGATTTCTAAGTAAACTCTCCTGTCATCTACTTTTATTTTTTAAAATATTTCCTTTCGATCTGGATGGCTTTTATTTCCTTTTCTTACTTACTGTAGAACTTCTGGTACTATGTTAAATAATAGTAGTGAGAGGAGACAGCTTTCCTAGTTCTTGATCCTAAGGAGAAAGAGTTCTTGTTTCAGCATTAAGTATGATGTAATTTGCAGGTTATTGTAGACGTTCCCTATCAGGTTGAAAATTCCTTTCTTTTTCTACTTTACTGAGAGTTTGTGTAATAGAATAAAAATGTTGAATTTTTCAGTTCATGTGATTTTTCTTCTATAGCCTGTTGGATTACACTGAATAATTTTTCAAATATTAAAATAACCTTGCATCCCTGCAATACACACCACTTGGTTATGGTGTATAGATTTTTCTCTCTATATAGCTGGATTCTATTTGGTAACATTTTGTTAAGAATTTATGTGCATATATACAAAAGGGATATTGGTCTGTAGTTTTTTTTTTTTTTTTTTACTACCTTTGCCTGGTTTTGTTATCAAGGTAATACTGGCTTCATAAAATGAATTGAAAAATATTCCTTCTTTTCACATTTTCTAGAACAGATTATGTAGAATTGATTTTAAGTCTTCTTTAAATGTTTGGTGACATTCTTCAGTAAAACCATCTGGCGTTATACATTTTTATATTTATAATTTGATTTGATCATCATAACAACCTTGCAAAGAAGGCATTTTACAGATATGGAACTTAAGGCTCAACAAAATGAAGTGACTCACCCAAGATCTAGATGTCTTCTGATCCCAAGTATAGTGCCATTTCCACTGCACCATAGTTCCTAAGATAGTCTAGGCAGAATTTTCAGGAATTCAGAATCTCTTTGGGAAACAAGGAAAGAGAATAGTCTTTTTTAGCCTTGGGCTTAGGCAATTCTCTTGCCTTAGCCTCCCAAGTAGCTGGGACTACAGGCGCCCACCACAATGCCCGGCTATTTTTTCTTGCAGTTTGGCCGGAGTCAGGTTCGAACCCGCCACCTTCAGTATATGGGACTAGCCCCCTACTCACTGAGCCACAGGTGCCACCTCATAAAACAAGTCTTAAAAAATTAAAAAAATATTGAAATCAAACCAAGTATATTCTCTGAGCACATGGAATAAAACTAGAAATCAATAACAAGAGGAGCATTGGAAACTATGCAAACACATGGAAATTAAACCATGTGCTTATGAATGACCAATGGGTCAAGGAAGAGTTTAAGAAGGAAATTTAAATAGTAATTGCCTACATCGAAGAAGTAGAAAAGCTTCAAACAACCTAACATTTCATCTCAAAGAACAAGAAAACCAAACCCCAAATTAGTAGGAGAAAAGAAATAATAAAGACCAGAGTGGAAATAGATGAAATTAAAACTGAAAAACATTACAAAGGATCAATGAAACAAAAAGTTGACTTTTTGAAACAGAGTCTCACTCTGTCACCATGGGTGGAGTACCATGGTGTCATCATAGCTCACAGCAACCTCAAACTCTTGGACTTGAGCAATACTTTTGCCTCAGCCTGCCTAGTGGCTGGGAATACAGGCTCCCACCATGATGGCCAGCTAGTTTTTCTATTTTTAGTAGAGATGGGGTCTCACTCTTGCTTAGGCTGGTCTCCAACTCCTGAGCTCGAGCAATCCACCAGCTTTAGCCTCCCAGAGTGCCGGGATTATAGGCGTCAGCCACTATACCTGACCTAAAAAGTTGTTTTTTTAAAAAGATAAACAAAGTTGACAAAACTTTTCCAGATTAAGTAAGCAAAAAGGAGAGAAGATCCAAATAAATAAAATCAGAGATGAAAAAGGGAACATTACAACTAATGCTGCAGAAGTCCCAAGGATCATCAGACACTACAATAAGCAATTACATGCCAATAAATTGGAAATTCTAGAAAAAAATCGATAAACTCCTAGATACACACAACTTACACCATGATTGAACCAGGAAGAAATCCAAAACCTGAATAAACCAATAACAAGTAACAAGATAGAAGCAGCAATAAGTAGTTTCCCATCCAAAAAAAGCCTAGGACTAGATGGCTTCACTGCTGAATTCTACAAGCAAACCAATACTAATCCTACTTAAATTATTCCAAAAAAATCAAGGAGGAAGGAATACCCTCAAACTTATTCTATGAGGCCTGCATCACCCTGATGCCAAAAGCAGACAATGATGCAACATAAGAAGAAAACTATAGGTTAATGTCTCTGATGAACATTGATGTAAAAATCCTCAACGAAATGCTAGCAAACTGAATTCAACAACACATTAAAAAGATTACTCACATGATCAGGTGGGATTCATCCCAGGGATGCAAAGATGGTTCAAAATACACAAAATAGGGCGGCGCCTGTGGCTCATGCAGTAGGGTGCTGGCTCCATATACCAAAAGTGGCGGGTTCAAACCCGGCCTTGGCCGAACTGCAAAACAGAAAAATAGCCGGGCGTTTTGGCAGGTGCCTGTAGTCCCAGCTACTCAGGAGGCTGAGACAAGAGAATCGCCTAAGCCCAAGAGATAGAGGTTGCTGTGAGCTGTGCGATGCCACGGCACTCTACCCAGGGTGATAAAGTGAGACTCTGTCTCTACAAAAAAAAAAAAAAAAACCACAAAATAACCCATGTGATACATCACATCAATAGAATGAAGAACAAAAACCGTATGATCATTTCAACTGATGCTGAAAAGGCATTTGATAAAATTCAACATCTCTTCATGATAAAAAGTCTCAAAAACCGAGAGATATAGAAGCAACTTTCCTCCACATGACCAAAGTCAAATATGGCAGACTCACAACTAGTATCATACTGAATAAAAAAAACCTGAAAGTGTTTCCTCTAAGATCTGGCACAAGACAAGGATACTCACTTTCACCACTGTTACTCAACACAATACTGGAAATTCTAGCTAGAACAACCAAACAAGAGAAAGAAATCAAAGGCATCCAAATTGGAAAGGAAAAAGTCAAATTATCCTTGTTTTCAGATGATATGATCTTACATCTAGAGAAACCTAAATACTCCATCAAAAAAGAATTATTAGAACTGATAAACAAATTCAGTAAAGTAGCAGTATACAAAATCAACATACAAAAATCAGTAGCATTTCTTTCTTTCTTTTTTCTTTTTTGAGACAGAGCTTCAAGCTGTGGCCCTGGGTAGAGTACAGTGGCATCACAGCTCACAGCAACCTCCAATTCCTGGGCCCGAGTGATTCTCCTGCCTCTGCCTCCCAAGTAGCTGGGACCACAGGCGCCCGCCACAATGCCCGGCCATTTTTTGGTTGCAGCCATCATTGTTGTTTGGCGGGCCCGGGCTGGATTTGAACCCACCAGCTCAGGTGTATGTGGCTGGTGCCTTAGCCGCCTGAGCCACAGGTACTAAGCCAAAAAATCAGTATCGTTTCTATATGGCAATAGTAAAACATCTAAAAAAGAAACCAAGAGTGCAATTACATTTATTACAGCTCAAATAAAACAAAATATCTGGGAATAAACTTAACCAAAAAAGTGAAAGATCTCTGAAACAAAAACTGTAAAACATTGAAGAAAATGCAAAAAAAGGAAAGATATTCCATGCTCATGGATTGAAGAATCAATATTGTTAAAATGTCCATTCTACACAAAGAAACCTACAGACTCATTGCTAACCCTTCAAAATACCAATAACATTCTTCACAGAAATAGTAAAACAAATCCTAAAATTTATACGGACACATAAAAGACCGAGATAACCTAAAGCCATCATGAGCACAAAGAAAGAAACTGGAGGAATCACATTACCTGACTTCAAATTATACTATAGATTTGTAGTAACCAAAATAGTATGGTACTGACATAATAATGGACACATAGACCAGTAGAACAGAATAAAATCCACATGTCTGTAGTGAATTTATCTTCAACTAAGGTGCCATGAACATGCAGTGGGGAAAGGACAGTCTCTTCAGTGAATGGTGCTGAGAAAACTCAATATCCACATGCAGAAGAATGAAGCTAGAACCTTATGTCTCACCCTGTACAAAATCAAATCAAAATAGATTTAAAGACTTAAATCTAAGACCTAAAACTATGCAACTACTGAAAGAAGAGATTGGGAAACAGTTCAGGACATTGGTCTGTGCAAGGACATCCCCAAGGCACAGGTAACCAAAGCAAAATTGGACAAGTGGGATCACATCAAGCTAAAAAACCTCTGCACAGGAAGGGAACAAATTAACAAAGTGAACAGACAGCCTACAGAATGGGAGTAAATATTTGCAAACTACCCATCTGACAAGGGATTAAATAATCAGGATGTATAGGGAGCGCCAACAACCCAATAGAAAAAAGGTCAAATAATCCAATTAAAAATGGGCAAAGGATCTAAATGGATATTTCTCAATAGAAGACATACAAATGGCCAACGGGTATATGAATAAATGTTCAATATCACTGGTCATCAAAGAAATGCAAATCTACAATGAGATGTCCGTTCACCCCACTCAAAATGCCTTTTATCAAAAAGGCAGACAAAATAACAAATACTGGTAAGAATGTGGAGAAAGGGGAACCCTGGTACGTGTACACTGTTGGTAGGAATGTAAATTAGTGCAACAACGATGGAAAACAGTATAGGGGTTCCTCAAAAAACTACAAATAAAACACAATAGTAGTTCTACGAACGGATCATACAGATAGGTCAATCCCACCACTGGGAGTATATACAAAGGAGGGGAATTCAGGATCTCAACAAGGTATCTGCACTCCCATGTTTATTGCAGTACTATTCACTGTAGCCAAGATTTAGAATCAACCTAAATGTTCATCAACAGATGAATGGATAAAGAAATTGTGGTGCTTATGGACAGGGAAAGGAATTATATATGGAATATTATATAGCTGAAAAAAGGAATGTAATACTGACACTTACAACAACGTGGATGTAAGTTGAGAACATTAAGTGAAATAAACCAAGTGCAGAAAGACAAATCTCAAATGTTCTCACTCCTATGTGGGAGGTAAGTATTAAAAACAAGATCTCATGGAGACAGAGACTAGAATGACAGTTGCCAGAAGCTGGGGATGGTTGTGGAGGTGGGGTGGATTAAGTGGGGATATTAATGGGTGTAAAAATTTAGTTAGATGGATTGAGAATTTTGATAGTGCAACAAAGTGACTGTGATCAACAATAAATTATGGAATGTTTGAAATAACTAAGAGAGTTCCTAAAACAAAGAAATGATATATAGCTGAGGTGATAGGTAAAAATAAATAAAGTAAAAAATGAAAACAAGAGGTTGGTGGCATGGCAGTGACCTGTCTAACTGCAAAACCCCAGAGGCAAAACAAGGTCAAGATGTCTAGAAGGAGCAGAGAATCCTGCTTTCTGCGCCTCTGACCACCCTTCGGGGGATTTGAATGGGTCTTCTCTCTTATCCATCCCTCATGACCCACCACCAAATTTCTGGACTGGAGTGATTGTCTTTTTTAAGGTAGGATTTTTACTTCCTAGATCTTTTTTACCACTTTCACTATGACTTCTGTGAAGTCTTCTTCCAACTCAAAGCTTGCCATTCTCCTGTTCCATAGCCTTCAATAATTTCTTATTGTCTATAGTTCCCGGCTGTGTGGTTGTTGTCTACGTGTGTGTATGGTTCTCAATCTTTAGGGAACAGAAGAATCATCTGTTAAAAATGCAGAATGTTGGTGGCGCCTGTGGCTCAAAGGAGTAGGGCGCCGGCCCCATATGCTGGAGGTGGTGGGTTCAAACCCAGCCCCGGCCAAAAACTGCAAAGCAAAAATGCAGAATGTTAAGTCCCAACCCCAGAGATTCTGATTCAGTACCTGCTCTGAGGCCTAGGGAGCTGCATTTTAATAACCTACCCCTGGCAATTCTGATGTAATTAATCTGTAGAACACATTGACGAAACAGTGGTCTCTGGAGTAAAGATCCCACTCCCTGGCCTGACTTTCAGAGCCCTCCACAGTTTGATTTCAACTTACTTAGCCTACAGCACCCCTCCTTACCCCTCACCCCCACATCTCAATTGTAGTGACTGAGTCGGAACCAGTTGGTAGATATGCTTTCTGCTGTACAATTTCTGAGTATTTGCTGGGAATCCTCTCTGCTTGGAAAACTTTTCCTCAGGTTGTCTATTGAAACCCTATCTTCTTACATGGCCAAACTAAAAGTATATGTCCTCCAAGAAGCCACTTCTAACTTCCCCAGGCAAAATTAATCTGTTCTGTTCCTTTTTCTCCTTGCTCTGGACTATTGCAGAGTTGTTCAAACTATAGGTTGTCACCCATTGGTGGGTTGTGACCAGATATTTGTTTAAATTTGATTAGAATACAATACACTCGAAATTATCCATGTGTGATACTACAGAAAGGGCATGTGTTTATTTCAGTTAAATATACAGATATATACACATTTGTGTTATAAAACCCATTTCTTGTGGGTTGCAGTAAAGCTACAACATTGAGAACCACTGCTAGAACCTTCATCCCAACTGGCCTCTCATGACAAGCCAACAGTATAGCTAGTCGTTTTTTTTTTTTTGACAGAGCCTCAAGCTGTCACCCTGGATAGAGGGCTGTGGCATCACAGCTCACAGCAACCTCTAATTCCTGGGCTCAAGCGAGTCTCCTACCTCCACCTCTCAAGTAACTGGGACTACAGGTGGCCACCACAACGCCCGGCCATTTTTTTTTTTGGTTGCAGCCGTCATTGTTGTTTGGAGGGCCCGGGCTGGATTCGAACCTGCCAGCTCAGATGTACGTGGCGGGCACCTTAGCCCGTTGAGCCACAGGCACCAAGCCGGTATAGCTAGTCTTTTGTTTTCCTTTATTGTGACCCTTTAGAGAATAATAAAGTCATCTTTACTCCCATATCAGTATAATTCCATTGTTGTGTTTTAATAAACATGTACCAAGTTGAACTGAACTACGTGATCCCCATCATAACTTTTCTGGGCATAACTAGTTCCAATCAAGTTTCTTTTTCAGGGTTTGGGGTTGGGACTCTTCCTTTCAGCAACTCTTTTTTGTCAGGCAGTGAATGTTGGGACATTGCCTGGGGAATGGGCGCCTCATCTTGTCCAGAAGAGAAGGGCAAAGCAATGAGATTCCTTAGCACGATGAATTTCCCCTGGAAATTCTGGAGTGTGGTCTAAGGAATGGAGTGAATGGCTGTCTGGGCCAAGGCTGCTCAGCTCACCCGAAAGCAGTGATTTTCAACTGATATGCCATGGCACACTGGTGTGCCGTGAAAAATTTTAAAGATCATTAATTGAATTATTTTTGAAAGGAGTTCAACACACAGTAAGTATATTCTTTTTTTTACTCTTTTTTTGATCAAATTATTTAAGTGTGCCACAGAAGTTTAACTATAGGTTCAAGTGTGCCGTGAGATAAAAAAGGTTGAAAAACATTGCTCTAGAGGGCAAGAATAGGGACTGGCAGCTAGAGGCGCTGCTGGGTGTGAGCACTTATCGATCATCTGATGTTCAGTAAAACATCATTTTTTTGCGTGCCTCTGGGCCAAAGAAATCTTTAGCATAGGTGACAGACTGGGCCATATTGGAACACATATCTATTTTCTTAGGGTTCAAAAGGCAATGTCAAGGTTGTTTGACCCACGAGCAGCTGAACACAAATCCTCTTATATCCAGCTTGCTTCTTACATGCATCTTAACTGCACATCTCCTTTAGCCTCGACTTTGGGACCTCTGATCTACAGCAAAGCCCTTGCCTTTGAGGACACACAGTATAGAAGAGGAGCTGGGACATAAACTTTCAGAAACACTTTTCAGGTCTCTTAGACTGGATGCAGGGCAATAAGGGCAGAGGGGGAGAATGCTGGACGCAGGGCAGGGCTGGGCTTTGAAGTCAGGGTTCAGGTAAGTGGAGAGAAAGGAGAAGGAAGCTTTTGGAGGTCAGAGAGTAAAGGCGGCCTGTCAGAGAGTCTGTGACAGCCAAGGGACAGATATAAATCATCCTGAGGAAGACTGGGGTGTGAAGAGAAAGAAAGAGGGGCTGTGGAGTTCATTCAGACAGCAGAAGAGTTTCGTTACAATGGCTTTAACTTGGCCCCCAAATAACACTTGAAAACAAACAAAGTAATGTCACTCTTTTAAAAATCAAACATGGGAGAGTGCTGTTGAATATCTGAGAGTCGGAGAGGGGCGGAGCAAGATGGCAGCCGAGTAACAGCTTCCTTGTGGCTGGGCACGGTGAGACCGGGGAGAGAGGACCTCAGGCATCTCTGGCAGGCGGGATCTACCCAGGAACTTCCCCTTGGGGACACAGGGAGACAGCGTG